>JZKD02S1818056.1:483506-494348 GCA_000966675.3 Picea glauca | reverse complement strand
AGAAGGTTCTACTTCTAGAAGATTCCTCCTCTAGAATGTTCTTAGGTGATGGTAGCACTATATAAATGGGTTCAAGCAATGTAATGAGATATGAAGAGAATTATTGTATTTGGAGTGGTAGCTCAATAGGAGGATGCCCCCTTGAGGAGGCAAGTGAACAAGAGAGGATCCCTTCCATAATAGGATCCATTGTATGGTGTTGCCCTACCTCAAGGGTTTCTATAATAAAGTTGTGGTTTTCTATATTGTTCTCTGAATCTTTGTGTTATTTCTGTATGAAATTATTTGGTTCTTAACACTCCCCCATGTCAAAAATTGGTGGGAAAATTATTGGGAGCAAAGTTACACAAAGAAATATGGAATATATAGGGTTGAACCCACTTTGGATTTTTTTGTGGAAGTGGTCAAGGAACAATACTACCCTATTGATAACTATGAAGACCAATACATGAGATGGACCAAACTGTGGCAAGAGAAGAGACAAATAGTGTTGGAGCGGGGTATCAAAGACTCTGATTGGAATATGGTTCTAAAATACCATGGGGATCTACATAGGTACATCCAAACCAGAATGGATTTCCTAAACATCTCATCATTGGGAGTTTCCTATCGATATGTTGTCAAAATCGAGAAAACATTTATGCACCAGAATAAATGGGAGTTTGTGTCTACAAATACACAACAACAAAAGAATGGTAAAGATGACCCTAAACAATAGCCTCCCAACAACCAGTCCAAGACATAGAAAAATAAGCATAAAGAAAAGATGAAGAATGACACTAGGAAGTGGTGTGACTTCCACAAAATCCCCTAGCATAACACCAATGAATTTCACTCGAAACAGTCATTGGTGGTCAAGATCAAAGACAAGAAGCCGAAACCTAATTCAGAATTTGATCCATAAAATATTGAAAGCAAACAGATCATCGACATAGACCCCACGACTACTGTCATGAATGCAACAATTCAACTAGAAGAACCAGCATATCCTGAAGAGGAGGAGCGCCTCTTCCATTCACAGATGTGGGTGAACAGGACCCCGTTGCATTTCATTATTGATAGAATAAGAAAAAAGAACCTCATCTCAGTTGAGGTTGTCAAACAATTTGGGTTGTCGACAACACCACACTTGTAGCTATACAATATTGGTTGGCTTCACCAGGGATGAGATCTCCATGTCAACCAACAATGTCACCTCTCCTATGGCATCCAATCCTCGAAGGATTTGGTAGCATGTGATGTTTCCCCTGTTGATGTCTGTGATGTTGTTTTGGGCCAACAATATATGTGGAAACATCGTGTTGTTTATGAGTCTCGACCCCATAGTATCATTATTACTCTGGGGGATCATCTCTACAGGATACCATAGGTAGTTCCGACCATTTTTCCACCAAAATAGTGCCATGAGGTAATCTCTCATACTGAAAAATTCATCCTCTTCACAATTTGTTCAAAGGATGCACATAAGGCCACTACAACCACTGTAACCTCAACACCTTCTATCCCACAGAATAATATTGAAAAAGAGAAAGAAAATATTGTTTCTTCACCTACAATGGTGCCTACACAATGTCCCGTCAATCCCAGAGACAACACATGGGTGGAACAGATTCAACCCCACCAGCAACAAGTTCATGATAGACTTCCACATACCAAGCATCACAACTTCTCTAGCAAGACACGCAACTCACTAAGATTCAGATTCAACAAATGCTTTCCCCTCTTCCTCAGGAACTCAATGTAATGGAGACCATTAATTCCTAAGGGGGGAGGAATGATCTAGGTGGATATTGGTGGCCACCCACCTGTTCCAAATTCCAACTGGTTCATCTTGATAGTTTTCAGTTCAACACATTTCTCTGTAATGAGGACACTTCTTTGTAATTATGGGTTCTGCACTTTTGAGGCTATCTTGAAGCCTTACACAACATCCAAGTGGATATTTATGGCCACTCATATATTCCAACTGGCATATTTTGGAAGTTTTCATCTCAGTACATCTTTATGTACTTTTGGGGCCATTTTGAGGACCTAAACAATAGTTTTTGGTCTTGCCACAATCCAACTATTGATGGAGTCAATGTTTGATGACATAATGTGCAGTTCTTAAAAATACCTTTCCAACAACCTATCACACGCCTGAAATGGATATCGTGTGCAAAATTTACGACCCCAGAAAGTTGATGTACTAACTTACCCCAATGGGGCCTCTTAGCATTGAGAGTCACCCTCAGATTGCAAGAGGATAAGCCTAGTACCCATAAAAATGTAAATGGATTAAAATGGTTTGAGTAGGTGGAACGACGAGACTTTAAAGAAAGGGAAAGACAATATATATCACTGTAGATTAGTGATGGACCATTGGTCTATGGAGTCATAAACAGTCTACTCATTGAAGGCATTTAAGCTCCCTATCAGACAAAAGATTTGTATAATGATGAAGAGAAGAATAAGAGAATAACATAAAGATGAATATTTTCTAAGAAGAGATCCTTTCTGCGAAGAGAATTTATACGTGTCTAAATAGTAAACAATGATAGATAGGCAAGCTTACAGCAGATCCTCTACTGCATCGAGAATCTATCGATCAAAGGCTATTTTTAATCCTTAAAATCAACAATACATTCAAACAAGATGAAGAATAGAACAGAGAACATAGAAGACAAATCTGATGAAACAACTCATATGAGTCTTCAATAACAATACAATTTACAGCTACATGCCCCTCCATCATACAAACTGAAATATATAGTCATAAACATTTCTCAAAACTTCCTCCGGTCTTGGGCCGAACTCCCCTTCTGTTTTTACATATCATTCATCTGATGTATTTATAGTCAAAACAGTAGACATGTCTTCTCTTGTTTGTCATGTTCCTTCTGTCAAAAGGAAACTCTGGCCAGTATGGGTGTTTAGGAGAAAATTCTCTCTGTGGTACTTCAGGCTGGCATTTCTCTCTCCTCGGACAGACCCTCCATGATTCCATTTAAGGGAGTATTCGATTGTTCAACCACCAGTCCTTCTTTCATTAATTGATTTCTCCTTGGGATTAGGACGAGTCCTTATGCCTAGTTTGTTTCCACGCGTTGCTCTCGGATTGGACCCTATATAAGCACATGATTGCGGAAGTCGGCAAGGGTGGTTTGGATCCACACTGCTTCGACCCTCGCAATTCACCACCAACTTCCACGTACATCTTCTGCTATACCATGGTTTTGATTGCGAGACAGCCCTATAATTTTATCGTTCAAGCATCTTCCATCCCCACAATGAAGTGTGGATGTCGATCTACTGCAATCTGTGATCTGGGTAACCCTGCGATATGGGTAACCCAACTTTGGCACTTGGAGTGTTTGAACGTAGGCATGAATATCTCTCAAAGTACTTTCTTTTAGTTGACGTGGTAGTATCTTGTTACTTTGGGACTTCGGGCTTCATGAGATTTTGAACGTGGGTATGGATATCTCCTGAAGTACTTTCTTCTAGTTGACGTGGCAGTATCTCGTTACTTCGGGACTTCACAATGTTTGGATGGAAATATCATGAAGTAACTTTCTCTCGGTTGATGTGTCAGCCTCTCGTTACTTCAGGACTTCGGGGCTTCGACACATTTTCAATGCATAGTTCTTACAATCCTCCGGAGTGTCGTATCTCCAAAGTGAGAGATCTTCCTCCACATGTCCTCTTGATTTGGATGGTCAAGATTCACTTCAGGAATTTGGGCATCGAGATTTTTCCTCTTATTTCTCGCGCAATCCTTCGAAGTGTCATATTTCTGAAGTATTAGATCTTCCTACACATGGCCTCTTGATTTGGATGGCCAAGATTTACTATGGAACTTTGGGAAATTCTTTCTCTAGTGCTTCACTCCGTAAACCTTCCGTAGAGCTAAGTCTCTAAAGTGAGAGATCTGACACCACGTGTCCTCATTGATGGATCACCCAAATGAACTATGGCCTTCGAGATTCCTTTACTCACTCATCTTCTTCTTTCTTCCTCCTGGATTATGAGATCACCTGACACGTGTCCCTTTCTTGAAGATCAACGATCCTGAGAAATTGTGGGCTCACAACTTGCATAGACTTTAATTTCCTTCCCGATCCCCGCAATGTGAAGATGCACATTCATAGCAGGATCGATATGCATTGTTGATCTGTTGATCTAGAAAGATCAATGATCCTGAGCGATTGTGGGCTCACAACTTGCATAAAATTCAATTTTCTTCTTGATCCTCATAATGCCTCCCCAATGTCGATCTCTCTCCAATGACATCTGACAGTCATGACTTAATATTTGCTTGATATGATGATTGATCTTGCTCTCTCTTAGATCTTATGGATGAAAATAGAACTCGCTTGTTTACTTGTATTTCAAGCCCGAAATGGACTGCTCAGAATGTTGCATTTGCTCATAGTTTTTCCATGTGCATACAACATGCTTGATTGGAAGAGGAAAAACTTATAGGAAGGAATGAAAAAAGAGAGAGACTTGGCAGATGTGTATACTTAGGTCTTAACAATAACTACATATGACCCATGACAACTTTATGTGATGACATTTGGCTCCATAGGGGATGGCATGGTCCCTGTGAGCTTCCAAGAACAAGCAGCTTCAATTTCTTATCCTAGGGATATGGGGTCACTTATTCAAATACTAAAAGCAAACTGAAAAACTGAAAAGCTTGCACAAGCACTTATTTATATACAAGACCCTACTCTAACTAACCTTTACAATGCTTAGGTGAAAACAAACTTCCACCATATCCACCCAAACGTTTTGGTAACATAATTGTTCTTTTCACTGCAAATGATCCATAAAAGGTAAGGGAAGTATGACAGTAGAATGAAAACATGTTTTGGAACACTGTCAATACCTCCAAATGATGATAAGATGATTAATTTTGCAGGCTCCAATGCTTTAAGAAAGTTCAACTCCATATATAACCCCACAGGTTCATACAATTTATAATAAGGCATGCTAAACTAGTAAAAGGTTACCTCCTTTATTTCATCATTGCTCACATGTTGTTTGATGTTCTCAGCATGTACAGGTGGATAAAGAATTGATGCAAGGTTGCTAATCCCAGGTGATATCTGCTCATTTATAAGTGTTGGACATGAGATAAGATGCACATTTAGCTTTTCCTTTTATCCTTCATGGATCTCCCAAGGATCAAATTCATAATTATCATATACAGGAACTATGCTACGAGGCTCCAAAGAAGCTGTGAAAAAGCTCTGCTCTTCATCATCTTCGTTGGGATATTCATCAAAAATTGGTTTTTCTTGGTCAGTATTTGAAATGACTTCTTCATCATAAGCAGGGCTGCCAAAAAAATATGTTTAAAGAACAAAAATATCTTTTGCATTTTATTCATAATAGCATGAAACAAAATCTTCCTTCAATTCTGGAAAGCTATGAAAAAATAGAGAGGAATCTTCCCTAGTTTTTTTAACTAGTTAATCATTTATCTCAGCTTCAAAGGTCAGGAGAAATATCTTCTGATGTATACAATTTCTCTTTGACATCCGAATATTCAAAAGATACATGTTGATCTTCATAAACATTTAAAACAATAGATACATCTGATATGATGCTAGATGTTTCTATGTTATTTCTATCATAATGAATATCATTCAACACCTCTTGATCTTCATGGAAAATGATTTCTTCCACAATAAATGTTTCATCACAAATCTATTTTTCATGACTAAGAGAATATTTATGAAGCAATGAAAACTCATCACAACAGTTTTCATAAAGATACTCAGCTGAAAAATACTCTTTACAAAATGAATTGAAAGCTTCATGAAAACCTGTCAAAGAGTTGATGCTTGCAATGGGAAGAGATCGACACCAATCACGAGAAATCCCCTCTAATGAATTGCCTGAAAATATTAATATGAACATCTTCATGAACGATATGAAGTTGATGAATAAAATCATGGAAATACAACAAATGTTCAGCTGGTACCTCCCACTCTTCTCCTCGAAATTTAGGAAGGATACTTTCCCATTCATCTCTACTAGGCGCTAGATTAGGGAAACCAACTATATTTAAAAAATCACAGAAAGCATACCTCTGAGATTTCAAACCAGTGGAATCACCAATAGATTTTCAAACAATGGAGTCACCATGGTGAAATATGAGCAGTCATAACAATGTGTCCAGCTTAAGTTCACCATCTAAAACTGGATCTCTTTGCTGTCATTCTCTTAGGAAAGATATATTCACTTCCGTCCCCAGCAATGGTGCCATTAATATTAGCACTAAGAGTCACCCTTAGACTACAAGAGGATAAGCCCAGTACTCATCAAAATTTAAATGGATTAAAATGGATTGATTATGTGGATTGGTGAGACTTTAAAGAAAGGGAAAGACAATAGATATCATTGCAGATCACTAATGGACTATTTGACAATGGAGTCATAAACAATCTTCTCATTGAAGGCATTTAAGCTCCCTATCAGACAAAATATTTGTATAATGATGAAGAGAAGAATAAGAGAATAACATAAACACAAATATATGCTAAGAAGAGATCCTTTATGTGAAGAGAATTTAGATGTGTTTGAATAGTAAACAATGATAGATAGGCAAGCTTATAGTAGATCCTCTACTTCATCAAGAATCTATCTATCAAAGCCTAATTTTAATCCTTAAAATCAGCAATACATTCAAACAAGATGAAGAATAGAACATAGAAGATAGAAGAAAAATTTGATGAAACAACTCATATCAGTCTTCAATAACAATACAATTTACAACTACATGGCCCTCTAGCTTACAAACAAAAATATACAGTCATAAACATTTCTCAAAACTTCCTCTAGTATTGGGCCGAACCCCCCTCTTGTTTTTACATATCATTCATCTGATGTATTTATAGTCAAAACAATAGACATGTCTTCTCTTGTCTATCCTGTTCCTTCTTTCATAAGGAAACTCTGGTCAGTATGGGCATGCAGGAGAAATTGTCCTCTGTGGTATTTCGGGCTGACAGTTTTTTATTTCCTCGGCTAGACCCTCCATGCTTCCATTTAAGGGGGTAGTCAATTGTTCAACCACTGGTACTTATTCCATTAACTGATTTCTCCTTGCGATTAGGATGAGGCCTTATGCCTGGTTTGTTTCCATGCATTTATCTCGGATTGGAGCCTATATAAGAACGTGATTTCAGAAGTTGGCAAGGGCGGTTTGGATCCACACTGCTTCGAACCCCGTAATTCACCACCAACTTCCACGTACATCTTCCACTATACCATGGTTTAGATTGTGGGACCGACCTAGAATTTTATCGTTCGAGCATGTTCTTTCCCTGCAATGAAGTGTGGTCATTGATATAATTCAATCTGTTATCTGGGTAAACCTGTGATATGGGTAACCCAACTTTGGTGCTTGGAGCATTTGAACACGAGCATGAATATATCCTGAAGTAATTTCTTCTGGTTGACATGGCAATCTCTCGTTACTTCGGGACTTCATCCTTTTAGATATTTTGAACACGGGTATGAATATCTCTCGAAGTACTTTCTTCTCATTGATGTGGCAGTCTCTTGTTACTTCGGGACTTCAAGAGTTTGGCTCTTCGGGACTTCGGGATGTTTGGACGGAAATCTCCTAAAGTAACTTTCTCCTGGTTTATGTGGTAGCCTCTCGTTACTTCGGGACTTCGGGACTTCGACACCTTTTCAATGCATAGTTCTTACAATACTTCGAAGTGTCGTATCTCTAAAGTGAGAGATTTTCCTCCATGTGTCCTCTTTCTTTGGATGACCAAGATTCACTTCAAGAGTTCAGGCTTCAGGATTTTTCTTCTGCTTTCTCATGAAATCCTTCGAAGTGTCGTATTTCTGAAGTATTAGATATGACTGCACATGACCTCTTGATTTGGACGACCAAGATTTAATTTGGAACTTCGGGTAATTCTTACTCTAATGCTTCACTCCGCAAACCTTCCAGAGTGGTAAGTCTTTGAAGTGAGAGATCTTGCATTGTGTGTCCTCGTTGATGGATGGTACATATGAACTCTGGACTTTGGGAGTCCTTTACTCACTCAGCTTATTTTTTCTTCCTCCCAGAGTACGATATTGCTTGACACGTGTCCCTTGATTGAAGAACAATGATCCTGAGCGATTGCAGGCTCACAACTTTCACAAACTTTAATTTCCTTCCCGATCCCCGCAATGTGAAATGCTCATCCATAGAGGGATCGATATGCACCATTTATCTATTGATCTAGAAATATCAACAATCCTGAGCGATTGCGGGCTCACAACTTGCAGAAACTTTAATTTGCTTTGTGATCCCCGTAATGCCTCCCCACTATCGATCTCTCTCCAATGAGATTTGATGGTCATGACTTAATATTTGCTTGATCTAACATTGATCTTTCTCTCGCTCAGATATTATGGCTGCAAATTGAACCCACTTGTTTTCTTGTATTTCAAGCACGAAATGGACTACTCAGAATGCTGCATTTACTCATAGTTTTTCCTTGAGCATAAAACATACTTGATTGGCCTGTCTTCATCAACCAGAAGAGGGAAAACTTATAGGAAGGTGTTGAAACATATATTTTTTCTAAACTTTAGACTTAAATAAGTTTAATTCTTGTTTAAATAAAGATAAACATGAACTTGGATATCACCATTGATGGGGTCTTCCGTTTAAGACAACGATCCTAAATGCTTAAAAGTTATGGAGATGCCCACTAGTTGAAAGGTCAAATCACTAAAGACAATCTTCAAAATGTCGGGTCTCGGGGTTTCACAGACCTAACAATCCAACATGTAATGAATCTCAATGTACTGACATGCGAAATCGCAAAACTGCGATAAGTTTTAAGCCATGTTAATTAAAGCATTAAAAGTGATTAATAAAAATTAATCACATCATGACTTCGCGATTCAGGGATCCATGCCTCGAGCGATCACCAAAGTCTCAATATACAAAATTGTGAAACCAACTTAATTTAAACCGGGCTAATTAAATGATTAATAATGATTAACGATAATTAAATCATATCGCAGTTTCGTGTTTCGGGAATCCTATATTGAATGAAAACTTGAAATTCTGATACCCGAAGTCATGAAACCCTTAATTAATCATGATTAATTAAAAGGTTAAACTTGATTAATATTAATTGATCAAATTGTGATCTCGCGATTCGGGGATCATAACTTGAAATGAAATAAGATCGCCTGAGACTCCAAACCCCAAAATGGATTAAGTTTAAACACGATAAATTAACAGGATAAAAATTGATTTATTAACACTTTAAACAGTCTTATCTTCTGTAAAGTTTACGTTGGTTTGAAATGTGGGTAAATTCAAATGATATCTATGCTTTTCCCAGATCACTAAATATCGACCATTAATGACATTAATAGCCGATTTAGGGAAATGATTTCAAATAAGATCATGCTTTATCGCCCAAATCTATTGAATAAAGGAATTAAACGTGTTGTCAGAAAGGGTCTACATAGATTGATATGCTTAAGGCAAAGAAGATTTTTCATTTTCTGAATTACATTTTCGTTTTCATAGAGCTTGCTTAATGAGATACTCAGCCCTGTTTGTTTTCTATGAAAAATAGCAGGTTTGTTTTTTAAGACTACTACTATGCTGCCACGAAAAGCAACTAAAGTGACTAGTGAGGGTTTAGGCTAGAGTTCATAGGTTATCTCTCATACCTCAACCAGAAGTATAAACATAGTTAAAACCTGGATGAATGTATTCAACATCCTACAGTATGAGCTGGTAAACTACCTTGATGATTCAAGTGACAACAAAAAGGAAGACTTATCTATCAAATACAAGACTATTGCTCAGGCAGAGATGGATAAGATAACAACAAGGACGAGTCTTTTACCCTACAATGACATGATTAAATGGGCACTAGATCATGTGGATGTCCCAACTAGAACTATTTTCAATTCTCAGAAGGTGGCTATTGGGTCATTTCGACTGAAACACATACAGGTGATGTATAAGTTGTCTCCAACATCAAAATTCACTTACAATACCAATTTTCTAGAGAATTTTAGCAAGAAGGAGTGTGATCAATATGCGAAAAATCTTTCGGATATGATCAAGGACTGGTGCTCACACCCCGAAAATTTCAGAGCTGATTCTCATGGCATATACTCAATCTCATCATTGCAACCACATTTCATGTATATAGCCATGATGATGTGCAAACTTTATGGAAAAGAGAACACAACCCATTTATTTCTACCATGGGTACCCATTATACACACAGTGGTGGAAGTTTATTCTTTCAACTGGGCCAAGATATTGTCGGATAGTCTGGCTAGTGAAATTACAGAATACCAGGCAAAGAAAGCCAAGGGGAAATCAGCTTCATTTTTTATGTCAGCTTATATTATGGATGCCATCTTTTTCATGATGCCTTTCCCACTAATGGGTTGGAGCTGGACTCTGGATAACGCAGAACCAATTCATATTTATCATTCAAAACTCTGGGAAGATAAGGAGAAATATTTATTTTATGAAATATGTAATTGGGTAGCGGTGTTGATGCACATTGTTATTTTTGGTCACCCACCGCCTATAATTTCAAATACAGTTGTGTCTAACCTCGATAAAGTGGTAGACTAGTATATCGAGGATCACTTCTCTTACATCAGAGTGTTCAGTTATTCAGTTCCCCCATACGCTTTACCGCAATTTTTACCAGACCGTCTGGTGTGCCGCAAGGTCTTAGAGGTACCTTTTAATCGACGTTTGTCCCTGCACGCTTCGAATCAAACTCCAAACTCTCACTCCTTGCTGAGTCCTGTAGACAAACAAAGTACGACCACTTCCTACTCTATTGA
>JZKD02S1818056.1:462950-476477 GCA_000966675.3 Picea glauca | reverse complement strand
CTCTCTTTTATTTTCCATAAACACAATGCTCACAGAAGTCCAAATCAATTTGTTTAAGATCTGGAAACAAATTTCTTTTGTGAAGTATCTACATACCCTTCTCACTCATGTGTCCCATCCTATGATGCCACAGTGTTGCATTCACTCCTATAGAAGCTAAAGATACAGAAGAGTCAGTATTACTAGTACATAAATACAATGTACCTACCTTCTCTCCTTTTGCTATCACCATTGATCCTTTGATGACCTTCCACGTCTTATCTGTAAATATGGATATACAACCTTCACTTGCCAACTGCCCTATTGAAATTAGATTTTTCCTTAAATCTGGAACATGTCTTACCTCTTTCAACAACCATTGGCTTCCATTGCATTGCTTTATTTTTACCTTTCCCATTCCAACAATTTTGCATGGTGCATCATCACCCAAATGAACCTGTCCAAAATCACCTTGAACATAATATAAAAAATATTTCTTATGGGGTGTGGCATGAAATGAAGCCCCTGAATATACTACCCAAGACTAGGAAATATTATCTACAGAAAGAATCAAAGCATCTTGTAGCACATCATCTATTACATTTGCTTCCTGATTTCTCTCATGTTGTCCATCTCTTTGTTTCTTTGGAGATCTACAGTCTTTCTTCATATGTCCTTTCTTCCCACAATTCCAGCACTCTATCTTTCCAAGTCTAGATTTGGATCTGCCCTTCCTAGAATTACCATGGCTCCTTGAGCCCTTTCCTCTATCCTTTTGTCTTCCTCTGTTCTCCATGTTCAACGCATTACCTGATGTCTCACCTATGCTTTTCCATCGCATTTCCTCACTAAGGATAACACCAACAACATCATCAAATTTTAAAGTATTTGAATCAGAGACAGAGTTACTTACAACCATGACCAAGCCATTCCAGCTTTCTGACAATGAGAACAAGATTAGAAGAGCCCTAACCTCATCATCAAAGTCCACTTTTATGGAACTTAGTTGATTAGTAACCATATTAAATTCATTTAAATGATCTGCAATAGACCCACCTTCTAACATCTTCATATTAAATAATCTCTTCATTAGAAATACCTTATTGGATGCCGAGGGTTTTTCATACAATTTAGCGAATGTGTCCATCAGATCCTTCGTTGTCTTTTATTTCAAAATATTGAAAGCCACTGACACTACCAAGCTCAACCATATCGTTTCTAGAGCCTTTCTGTCAAGAATATCCCATTCTTCGTCCTTCATGGCCATCGGCTTCTTTGCTACTCCGCCCAATGGTAGGAATAGATCCTTCTGATATAAATAATATTCCATTTGCATATTCCATAACTGGTAGTTTTGGCTATTAAATTTCTCGACCCTAAACTTTCCATCTTCCGACATTTCTCCCACTCGAACAAAGAACCCTCTTTTCCTGCAAGTTACCTTTCGCTCTGATACCAGTTGTTAGAAAAACAAGACCGCGGAGAAATAAAATAAACCAAATGTGGAAACAAAACACAGAAGATACACAATACAATAGAGACACAGATTTATGTGGTTCACCCAGTGTGGCCTACGTCCACCAGAGAAATTTCCAGGTCCTTCCTTTATTATTATCTAGCAAATGAAGGGATACAACCTACAACAAAACCCGTTGTAACTTCCTCTTCTTTCTCTCACAATCTCCTCTCTCAGAATACAATACTCACCATAATGCATAGCTGCAATACATTTCCCTCATAACAGAGGGTTTCCTTCTAGGAAAAAAAACCCTAACATAATTTCTATCGTTAGATCTGCAACCTTATAATGAACGGTCCAGATTTACAATGAAATTACAATATACATTTACAAGTCAATTTTTCCTTCGGAGGCTTCACCCCCGAACCTCGCAAAGGGGGTACCCCCCCTCTGCACTCCCCCGTGTGGAAGAGTGTACATACTTCTAGGGTGTAAAGTCTTCATGGGGTATAAACACGGCTGAAAGCAAGGACCTCTGAATCAAGAACATAATCAGGCTCCACAACCAACAAGAACAGTGGAGATTCCTACGACTAAAATGTAGACTATCAAAGTAAAAGCAGCTGAATCATAGACTGTCAAAACAAAATAGTTGAATCACAGACTGTCAAAACAAAAATAGCTGAAACACAGGCTGCGGAAGCAAAAACAACTGAAGCAAAAGTGACACATGCCAATAAATCAGAAAGAAAGGAGATAGAGATCCAAACCAGAGAAACCAATAAAACAACGGGAAATTTCAGTCTAGAAAATGAGATTAATAAGATCAAGATTCTTGTACCTCTGGTCGAATTGGAAAAAAACCCTACATAGAGAAAACAAATTTCCAAATTGATAAATTTTCCAGATATTAAAAGTCAGGTCGACGTTATAAATTTAGAAGATGATAAACTGAATATAGTGTTTGGTCCGCGTTCTGAAGGTACCAGGGATTCTGTCTCTCCTTTCTACATTACACTAACTATGCATGATCATCTTCTCCATAATTGCATGTTGGATTCTGGAGCCTCCCACAATGTGATTCCCAAAGCTATTATGGATATAATTGGTCTCAATATTACTAGACCATACAGAGATCTTTATTCTTTCAATTCGATAAAAGTTGAATGTTTGGGTATGATTAAAGATTTAGTGGTCAATCTTGCACAGATCCCTATTAAAAGTGTTATAATGGATGTGGTTGTTGTTGATATCCCTCCAAAGTATGGTATGTTGTTATCCAGGTCTTGGGTCACTAATCTTGGAGGATCCCTTCAACTCGATAGGACATACGCTACAATCCCGATCTTCGATGAACAGTTCACCCACCTGTATAGAGAAACAACACTGGCATATACAGTAAGTGATCCAATGAACCTGAATAATTATCCTGTGTATGTTGGAGATCAAGATTTAGGAAACTTTATACTATCGATCGATGATGATTTAGAAGAATGTATAGAAGAAAAATATACAGAAAAAGAAAAAATACAAAAAACAAATGAAAATGTAAATAAGATTGGAGTTTGGAAAATGTATTTCGATGATGCTTCGTCATGTGAAGGAGAAGGAGCTAGAGTGTTATTTGTGGCACTTGGGGATGATTTTATTATGCCTTTCTCTTACATATTACAGTGGGATATCGATTACACAAATAATGTATGTGAATATGAAGCTCTAGTCTTGGGATTAGAAGCTGCCAGGAAGCTGAAAATTGAAAACCTGATAGTTTGTGGTGATGCATAGTTTATCATAAAAAAAATAAAGCAGCAGTACCAGGCCAAACACCCAAGGTTGATATCCTACATAAATTGTGCCTTGGATCTGATCGAGAATTTTTTCTCATCATTTAATATCCACCATATCCCCAGAGTAGAAAATCAATAGGTGGATTCCTTGGCCAAAGTCGTTGCGATGTGTGTACCTCCTACTATCTTCAAACTAAAGTATCATATAGAAATGAGGCACAGACCATCAATACCAAACAATATACAACACTAGTAGGTATTCGAAGATGATGAGCAAATAAGACATTTCTTAGAAATGGTGGATGAATTTGCTAAAACCCATATTGATCAGGAAAATCAAAATGATCCTGCTTGGATTATGCAAGAAGGTGAAGATCCTTAGGAGTTTCGAGATAAGATTGCAAATCACCGCATGCTTGTACTAAAAAATAATCAGATCCCTAAGGGTCTAATTCCTTTGGAGATATTATTTGATCATGATGATATTCCCTTAAAGTCTACTTTACAACCTCAGCCTGAAGAGGTTGAAGACTATGATATAGGCACCAAGGAAACTCCTAAGGTGGTAAAAATGTCTAAATACCTTCCTCCTGAAGTAAAAATCAAATATTTTGAATTGCTCAAGTAGTACAAGGACATTTTTTGGCTTGTCCTATAATGAATTAAGAACTTATGATACCACCGTAATTAAACACAAAATTCCTCTGAAGCAGGGTGTTAAACCGTTCAGGCAAAAGCTCAAACAGATAAATCCCATACTCCTGCCTGTAATAGAAAAGGAGGTAAAGAAGCTCCTGGATGCTAAAAGCATTGTTCCACTCAGATACTTCAAGTGGGTAGCCAATCTAGTACCAGTAAGAAAGAAGAACGACGAAATTAGGTTGTGCGTATATTTCATAAATTTAAACAGATCATCCCTCAAAGATAATCATCCATTACCTAAAATGGATCATGTATTGGAAAAAGTGGTCAGGGAAAATAGAATTTCCATGATTGATGGATTTTTGGGCTATACTCAAATTACATTCCACGAGGATGATAGAGAAAAAACAGCGTTCACCACCCCATGGGGTACCTTTATGTTTGACAAACTGTCATTTGGTTTGATGAACGTAGGTGACACTTTCCAATGAGCTAAGGACATCGCCTTTGTTGGAGAAAGAGATAAGTCCGTTGTCATTTATCTTGATGATCTAACTGTATTTTCTAAATCTGATGCAGAACACCTGGTACACCTCAAACAGATGTTTGAGAAATGTCGCAAATTCGGTTTGTCTTTAAACCCCAAGAAACATCACTTTGCAATGCAGGAAGGTAAACTCTTGGGCCATATAGTATCTCAGGATGGAATTAAAATCGACTCAAAAAGGGTTGAAGCTATAGATACTATTAATATTCCTAGAAATAGAAAAGAGATTCAGTCATTTTTAGGAAAAATTAATTTTTTAAGAAGATTTATCCCAAACTTCATTGAAATCGTGAAATTGATTACAGATATGCTTAAGAAGCATAGGGAGGTTAAATGGATGACTGAATCCAAAGCATCATTTGATTTCATCAAGAAGTTCATAGGTGAAGCACAAGTTCTAGCAAGCCCAGATTATCTGAAAGAATTCCTAATTTTCTCATTCGCATCCAAACACACAATCGTTGTAGTACTCCTACAAAATAACGAAGAAGGGTTTGAACAACCAATAGAGTTCTTTAGAAAAAGGCTTAGAGATGTAGATTTGAGATATGATATCATGGAAAAGCAAGCATATGCAATGGTGAAGGCCCTAAAGGATTTCAGGACCTATGTACTACATTCTAAAATAATTGCATATGTACCCACGAGTTTTGTTAAATATATATTGTTTCAACCCGATAGTGACGGAAGGAGGGGCTGATGGCTTGCTAAAATTCAAGAATTCGATCTAGAGGTGAAACCAACAAATCTCATCAAAGGACAGGGTTTGGCTAAGTTACTAGCCGAATCTAATTTCAGAGCGCTCGGAATAAACAACCTGCAAGAGTGCGAAGGATTTATGGACATAGATGAATTCGACGATCAAATACCCACAACTCAATTCGAGGAGAAGTTCTCTTCTTTATCTTGGTATAAAGATATAGTCTCTTACATTAAAACTATGCAATGCCTAGGCGATATAACTCCTTCTAAATATAGAACGTTAAATTTGCACGCAGTAAAATATTGTATCATGGATAGCCAATTATATTGGAAGGATCCTCTAGGATTTTTACTGAGTTGTTTGGTAGAATCCGAAACAGAGAGAGTGATAAATGAATTTCACAAAGGAGTGTGTGGAGGTCATCACGCATGGATATCAATGGCCTATAAAATATCGAGAGTATGATATTATTGGCCTATATTATTTGTTGATGTGAATGCCAAAGTTAGGGCCTATAATCCCTCCCAAATGTTTTTAGGCAAGCATAAACTTCTCGTGTTACCTTTGGTCCCAGTCAAAACTGAAGCCCCGTTTCAACAATGGGGGATGGATTTTATCTTTGAAATCAATCTACACTCTAGTGTGCAACACAAGTGGATCATGACTGCTACGGATTATTTCACCAAATGGGTAGAGGCCATTCTGACCAGAAATGCTACAGATTCGGTAGTGATTAAATTTTTGGAGGAAAATATTTTACCCATGTTTGGCTTCCCTCAGAAGATAGTTACAGATAATGCCCATGCATTTAAATCTATGGCGATGGTTAGTTTTTTCCAAAATTACAATATTGTACTGGGCCATTCCACAACGTACTATCCTCAAGGCAATGGATTAGCCGAATCATCAAATAAAAGCTTGATCACCATAATTAAGAAAGTGTTGAATGAAAATAAGAAAGCTTGGCATGTTCATTTGAAATATGCTTTATGGGCGAATCAGATAGGCACCAATAAATCGATCGATACATCACCTTTTCAAATGGTGTATGGGACTGACGTGGTACTACCCATAAACCTAGCTCTTCATGTAATGAAAGTCCAGAAAGATGAAAAGGAAGAGCCAAATCATGTCACTAGAAGAATAAATCAATTAATTGAAGTTCAACAAAATAGGGCTAAAGTAGATGAAAAACTTCAAAAGTATCAGGATAACATGAAATACCTATTTCAACAAAAATCTAAAGATAGGGAATTCCTCCCTGGTGACCTGGTTTTAAGGTGGGATGATAGAAATGAAGACTGAGGAAAGCATGACAAATTTGACCATATCTGGTGTGGACCTTTCAAAGTCACAACTTCTGAAGGGAAGAATTTGTTTTTGTTATAAAATCTGGATGGTAAAATCCTCAGCGCCCCTATCAACAGGCGTTACCTAAAGCATTTTATTCAATGATCAGTTTCCAACCTCTCACTGTACATACCAGTTTGTTTTCTTTTTTTTGATGCAATTTTTTTCACTTTTTCGGTGAGTTTTTACTTTCACTGTAAATAAAACTAGGTTAGTTGATTTCATAAAAACAAAAATATAAAGATAAGTGGCACATAGGCTTCTGTTACACGTAAATTCCTGACATTCTTCATGTTATTTTCATAAAGGATACAAAAAAAAAATCTGAGAGATCAGAGACATTAGAAACTGACCTTCATGTATCAGAACATTGGCTCTCGCTCAACACAGGTGAAAAATAAATAGTTTACTTGGGTGAAAATATAAGAGTGAATCTAAGGTATGAACTTCTGCCCTGTTTAAATTTACAAAGAATTATCATTTAATATGACAAGGGTTTCATATGTAGAAGTATTGTCACCTAATATATAACCAGATGAATGGAAATTACATTTTAAGTTACCAAGAGTTTCCTCTGGACAAAATAAAAAATGAAATAAAACCTTAAATAAAAAACAAGAAATAAGAAGACCTTAAAGAATAGGTTTCAATAATCGAGTGAAAAGTTTGTATAAAAGCATCCGTGCTTGCAACAGAACATCTGAAACCTTCATTTTCCCCCCGGTCATTTTCAAAGTTGTATTTTCATGTGATTCTTGATATCATCCCATGGTCTTCATAGAGGAAAAAGGGTCTCACCTTAACTTTGAAAACTCATAAATAAATTTTCAAAAATGAGAATAGGTTAAAAATTCTTATAATTCCTCTAACTTTAACTAGACGAAAAGTATGTATAGGCTAATCCTGACTCTCTTATCCCTTCTAACAGGTTTAAACAGATTATTTTCTCTCAAGGAAAGTCCCTGGAAAATAAAAAAACTCCCCGTGAGATTTTCCCTGTAGGCGAAGAGGTTTTGAAGGTCAGAGGAGGATTAGTCCAGAGTAATCAAAGTGAGTTGACAGACCTTTGTTTCTAAATTATAAACATATATCATCCCTGGTATATTGTATACAAATCGATTGCCCCCACTTCATGTTTTAAAAATATAAGGCAGATGGTGAAAGGAAATTCATGAATGATTTCCCCCATCTGGTCCAAAAGAGACAATGAAAGGAAATTCATTAAATTATTGCCCTCATCTCAACATTAAATGCAAAATTACCAATTGAAGTGGTGAAAGGAAATTCAATATGGGAAATTAGATAACTTCACCAGGGTACTAAACAAGCTCGCTGGCAGTGAAGCAATGTCTAAGATATCTCCAAGTCTGTTATACATGAATTATAATGTACTCTGGTAACTAGTTCTCTTTTTGACTAGATCTACATTCTAAGCTAACATGGGACTCCCTGTCTGAAAACATTGAAATTACTTTACCTTGATGGGAACAAAATCGAACAGAAACTGCTAGAACAATTAAGGTTGTTTTGATTATCTTAAGAAAATATGAGGTTAGTTTTAAGAAAAGGAAGCCATTGATAAGCCTAAACTCGAGAGCAGTAAATGATTCAGTTTTTAAAGTTTTCAGAGATAAGGATGAAATCTTAAGTTTTTATGTGTGCCCTCTTTCAAAATTTGTTTCACAAAAATGCAATAATGACTCCATTTACCCAATAAAGGCACTTGGTCTACTGTTATTCTCGTCCCGCAGGGAGACAACATACCTAGATGGAGCCTATGTTGAAACATATATTTTTTCTAAACTTTAGACTTAAATAAGTTTAATTCGTGTTTAAATAAAGAAAAGCATGCACTTGGATATCACCATTGATGGGGTCTTCCATTTAAGACAACGATTCTAAATGCTTAAAATTTATGGAGCCACCCACTAGTTGAAAGGTCAAATCACTAAAGACAATCTTAAAAATGTCGGGTCTCAAGGTTTTGCAGACCTAACAGTCCAACATGTAATGAATCTCAATGTCCCGACATGCGAAATCGCGAAACTGCGATAATTTTTAAGCCATGTTAATTAAAGAATTAAAAATTATTAATACATATTAATCACATCACGACTTCGTGATTCGGGGATCCATGCCTCAAGCGATCACCAAAGTCCTGATATACAAAATTGTGAAACCAGCTTAATTTAAACTGGGTTAATTAAATGATTAATAATGATTAACAATAATTAAATCATATCGCAGTTTCGCATTTCAGGAATCTTGTCTTGAACGAAAACTTGAAATCCCGATACCCGAAGTCACGAAACCCTTAATTAATCACGATTAATTAAAAGGTTAAACTCGATTAATATTAATTGATCAAATTGTGATCTCGTGATTCGGGGATCATAACTTGAAATGAAATAAGATCGCCAAAGAGTCCAAACCCCGAAATGGATTAAGTTTAAACATGATAAATTAACAAGATAAAACTTGATTTATTAACACTTTAAATAGTCTTATCTCCTGTAAAGTTTACGTTGGTTTGAAATGCGGGTAAATTCAAATGATCTCTATGTTTTTCCCAGATCACGAAATATTGACCATTAATGACATTAATAGCTGATTTAAGGTAATGATTTCAAATAAGATCCTCCTTTCTCACCCAAATCTTTTGACTAAAGGAATTAAATGTGTTGTCAGAAAGGGTCTACGCAGATTGATACGCTTAAGGCAAAGAAGATTTCTCATTTTCTGAATTACATTCTCATTTTCACAGAGCTTGCTTAACAAGATACTCAGCTCTGTGTGTTTTCTGTGACAAATAGAAGGTTTTTTTTTTAAGACTGCTACCATGCTGCCATGAAAAGAAGCTAAAGTGACTAGTGAGGGTTCATGCCAGAGTTCATAGGTTATCTCTGATACCTAACACAGAAGTATAAATAGAGTTAAAACCTGGACGAACGTATTCAACATCCTACAGTACGAGCTGGTAAACTTCCCTGATCATTCAAGAGACAACGGAAAGGAAGACTTATCTATCAAATACAAGGCTATTGCTCAGGTAGAGATGCATAAGATAGCAACAAAGTCGAGTCTTTTACCCTACAATGACATGATTAAATGGGCACTAGATCATGTGGATGTCCCAACTAGAACTATTTTCAATTCTGAGAAGGTGGTTGTTGGGTCATTTCGGCTGGAACACTTATAGGTGATGTTTAAGTTGTCTCCAACATCAAACGTCACTTACAATACTAGTTTTCTAGAGAATTTAAGCAAGAAGGAGTGTGATCAATATGGGAAAACTCTTTCGGATTTTATCAAGGACTGGTGCTCATGCCCCAAAAATTCAGAGTTGATTCTCACAGCATATACTCAATCTCATCATTACAACCACATTTCATGTATATAGTCATGATGATGTGCAGACTTTATGCAAAAGAGAAGACAACCCATTTATTTCTACCATGGGTACCCATTATACACATAGTGGTGGAAGGTTATTCTTTCGACTAGGCCAAGATATTGTCGGACAGCCTGGCTAGTGAAATTACAGAATACCAGGCAAAGAAAGCCAAGGGGAAATCGATTTCATTTTTTATGTCATCTTATATTATGGATGCCATATGTTTCATGATTCCTTTCCCGCTAATGGGCTAGATCTAGACTCCGGATAACACAAAACCAGTTCATATTTATCATTCAAAACTATGGGAAGACAAGGCGAAAGATTTCTTTTATGAAATTTGTAATTGGGTAGCGGTGTCGATGCACATTGCTATTTTTGGTCACCCACCTCCTAGAATTTTGTATACAGTTGTGGCTAACTTGGATAAAGTGGAAGACTGGTATATCGAGGAGCACTTCTCTTATATCAGAGTGTTTGGTTGTTTAGTTCTCCCATACGCTTTACCGCAATTTTTACCAGACCGACTAGTGTGTCGTGAGGTCGCATGACAAACTATTCTCGGCGGGATTAGAAAAGAACTCAAAGCCATGCAAAAAAAGGTATGGCCATCTTTTCCATTACAGATTGGTGTATTTTCTTTATTGGATTTTGTCCACTCCAGAGTGGAAGCTGCGGCATTAGAAGAAATAAAGTTGGTTAACATTGAATTTAAGAAGCACAAACCACAGAAGGTTGTGGGTAACCATGTGGCTAGTTGCAATCTTAAAAAGTATGAACATGAAGACTCCCCTCAAGACAAAGTGTTCCGAGGGGTGAGATCTTACCAAGAATTTATGAGCCGAGTTTGAGCCTTATCACCTGATAAAATGGTTGATTTTTACAACTTCCAAAAACACCGAAGGAGTAGTCTTTCAAAAGTATTACAAGGGGAAAATCCAATGTCTCCTACTACACAACAAACAGAGACCCAGAATCCAAAATTCGGAAGCTCTAGAAAACAAGAAGCCCCGAAAAACTCAGAAAAGTCTGATATCTCGACTCAGAAAAAGGATATCCTAGTGATAGAGGTATCTGATGACCATAGCAAAGATCAACCAGATACATTAACAAATTAAGGAGAAGATATGCCACTATCTTCACCAAATAAATCAACTACAGATGAAACCGGAAGACAGTTATCCATAGAAATCGACAACCCCATTTAGAGTGTCACGTTGTTACAGTCCACTAGAGGAAACCCCAATACAAAGGTAATACTCATAGGAGATCTCACGCCCATCTCTATTGAAGAGATAACTCCCTTTGTTTTCGTTTTCAATAAGAAAAGGAAAGTTTTGGTGAAGAAAGAAATGCACCAGAAAGAGGGTGCAATGGTCAAAAAACATAGAGTATTGTTGGATGGACAGAGTTTGTAAGATGAAGATTTGGCTACAGAGGTATTCAACTCTTTGGGATCTTTTGCAACAACTAACCTATTCTCATTCGATAACCTAAAATAAGGACTGAAGCAGAGAAATCAGACGATAAGTCAGTTGCAAAATCAAATAAGGAATGCAGAAAAGAATGTCATAGAAGAAGTCAATAAAGGACTGGAATAGGTGAGATCTAGTGATAAACAAGAAATCCAATTGCTAAAGTCCAATCTTGATGAGATGCATAAGAATATGCAAGTGAGCAAAAGACAGACTATCCAGCAAGATGAGTTGATAAAACAATTGCAAGACAAGGTCAGTTCCACTAAGAAAATGGTGGTGGATATAGCATTGTTTCAAGCTCAAGTGTTGGAGGTGCTAAAGAAAATGGAAATAACTCAACAAAGCCTGCTCTCTAAAGTAAAAATCGTCCAAATTCATTCTCAGGTGATGGATGAAGCACTATGTAATATTGTTTTAAGAGAGAGAGAGAGGCTATCATTGCCTGAACTACCTTCCAATAAGTGGTTATATCATCAGCAAAAGAAGAAAGAGATATGGCATCTGGGTTGTCCATTTCAGAGAAAACCAGAGGTGATATTATACTAAAGACTTGGGAGTCAAACATAGTCGAAGGTAGGAAAATGGCTAAGAAATTCAAAGAATCTTGCGAAGAAGATTTTTGTTCACTTAAAAAAGAATTATTAGGCTTCGATAAAGAAGACAATTATGGAACACTGGGTTAGATTAATATAGCCAAACATCATCTTGACATTAAAACAAATATAGAAGAAGCACAAGCTGAAATATCCCAGATAAAATATGTTGATATTTCTCAAATAGATAGATGGCCAGTGAAGCCTAATCTACAACTGCAGTCTATTATTTCAGAGGATATATGGATAGAAGAGAGATTTCCTCAGCTGGAAAAGAAATTATACATTTTTTAGGATAATAACTTAACAAGGTCTTCCGGGTTGGTAGCCGAATTTGTGAGTAGGTGCATCAAATGTATTGAGCAGGGAAAAGGTAGTACCTCTGGAAACAAATGAATACAATCTGTGTACATTATCTATTTTGGAGCTAGAAGACAAGAAAGGAAAACATTCATGCCATCATAACGAGAAGATCAAGAAGATTACAAATGAAGCATTCCAGTTTCCATATTTTGTAATTTTAATTATTCTGAATATAGAGGAATTCCAACCATTTGAGGTTGAGAACTTTTGCATAAATGCATATTCGAAAGAATGAACAAGGGTTGCTTCTTACCGGTTGTAATCGAGAAAACTCTCCTAGTTGAGAATTAATACAAGTGCAAACCATAGATTCCACATTTTTCCCTTTTGAGTTATTTGTTCTTCTGTCTTTCCACATTCTAGCATTTTTCATATATTTCCTTAATGAATGCCTGATCGCAATTTAGTACAACATCTATTGTGGTTATGTTTCATTTAGTTATATAATAACAAACAAATTTTCCTCTATATTTATTGTTAGTAGATACATGATCAGGGGATCAAATTTGCTCAATTTTCAAAGTGCTCGGATTGAGACGAAAACAGTGCTATTGCGTCCGTCTCGTTTTCCCGATTCCGGCGGTATATTTATTTTCGCGAATGGAGTCCGTATGGAGGAGATATCGCGATTTTACCGTCAAGTCAAACAGGTCAAAATTGGGGTGATGACTGTACCTGTCCGTATAGTCCGTACGACCACGTGGAGGGCCGTACCATCTTGATGATGTGGCAAATTAATGATGTGGCGTGTTTGTATTGGATGATGGTTATCCAATGTAATGTTGACACGTGTCTCATGAGCAGCATATAAGGTTGGGACACGTGGCCCAACCCATTGGCGCCACGTGTCACTATGCTGTTGGTTGTTATGGTGGGTTGTATTTGTATAAAAGATATTGGGTCCGCGGGGTTCGACCCCGGGACCTCCGCCATTGCAAAGGACTTAACCATACTCCGCTAACCAAAGAGTCGAACCGTGTTCCTTGAATGAAGTTCCATTGCACTTATATTTAAAAGTGGTTTGTTGTATATTTTTAAAAAGGGGACGGGTCGGGGCTTAGCCCCGACCCATATGTTATACCATATGATATTAACCGCGCGCGAAACAATACATATATGTATATTATGTGGAGCGGGTATAACATTTATAATGTTATAACCAATGTTTTTATATGGTATATGCGCGGGATAATAAAAACTCGTGGGTTTTGTGTTTAACCGACGGTTTAATC
>JZKD02S1818056.1:416310-447122 GCA_000966675.3 Picea glauca | reverse complement strand
ATGTTCGGCCTGGCGGTTATTAACTGCTGCGTAAATATGGTGGCTGCTACTTGCTCTCCCCATCGGCGCCTTTCCTTCTCTGTGCACGAACCCTGATTGTAACTCCGGGCAGTCATGCTGGTAATGGGGTCCCCCGCACCCCCAACAGGTAACACCAGATTGAACCTATGCATTGTTATGTGTCTGTCTTTGAAATGAGTTCCTTCCCCTGGAACCCCTGCCCCTACTCACTGTTCCCTGAGATGGTCGTGGTCCTATTTGCACCGTTGGCGATGACCGAGATGCCGCACTTGCTGCCATTGAAATTCATGCAGCTACTATCCTTGGTGAGAATATGTTACCATAAGGTGGTGGCATTGAGCCCCCTCCCCTAGGAAATGTCTACGGGGCCTTTCCTACGAACCCCGGGCGATGCGGAAATGTCGATCTTGCACCCCCAGTCAAGTTCATATGTTCTTCCACATAACACGCATTTTCCACTGCCTCCTCTATTGAAGACGACTTCCACATCTTCACCATAGCTCTTATCCTAGGGTTCAATCCATAGATGAAGCGCTCTGCCTGTCGTTGGTCACTATCCATATACGACACATATTTGACCAGTTCCATAAACCTGATCTCATATTCTTCTACCGTTTTGTTTCCCTGTAATAAGGCATGAAATTCCCTAACCTGTTGTTCCTCGTAGTATGATGGTAGATATTTCCTTCTGAACCTCTCCTCGAAAAGTTCCCAAGATACCGTGTCTGGGGTAAGGTGCAGTTGTCTTTCCAGGTTACCCCACCAGTTCAGGGCACTGTCTCTTAACTGAAAAATGGCGATCTTCGCCTTTGAGTTGGATGCATAGTCCCTTAGGGAAAAACACCTGATCATGCCTTCCAACCATGCTTCTGCGCGTTCATTGGCGTGACCTCCGCCAAACTCCGGAAGTTTGATCTTTTGCAACTCTCGCGTGATGCCTTCAGGTGGAGGTCCTCCCCCTGAATCCCTTGATGCTTCCGGATTACCCGTTCCAGACCGTGGGGGTTCCACTTCAGTTCCTTCCGGTTGTCTCCCCTTTAAAGTCTCGTTGATGGCTTCCAACGAGCGCAGTATGAGGGCTAGTTCGGGCGATGGTGGTGGTGGTGTTGGTGGTGTTGGAGGTGCTTGCGACGACGCTCCCCTGCCTCGACTCCCTCGAGTCCTGACCATCCTGTGTGCTTTGACCTGTATCAACCAAAGTTGTCAGGGTGAGTTCCAGGATGTTTTAAATTGGTGCTACTAAACTTTAGAAATAGGGTTAGGCGTAAGTTTTCTTTACTTGTCTGTAAACAGACATTACTCCATTAGGGGATTGGCTAGGTTAGGGTTAGGTTTAAGCATCTAAGATTCGTTTCTTCGCCCCTATGAAAACAACTATTGGTTCCCTTGCCCTGTAGCTATGCTATCTTTGCGCCTTACTCACCACTTCCTAGGCTTACTCTCCTAGTGCATATGTCGCCTCCTTCCTGATTGTCCTAGTCTGAGCCCTTTTAATTTATGCTTACAACTTGATTAAAATGACTTCCGACCTTGTGTTTATTAATTTACGCCAAAAGGCGTATGCCTATTGACAATGGCACAATTAATGATCTTTTAAACTTAATTAACCTCAAACCATGATCTGATGGCTATGCATTGAAGATGCTGGCATATTCTTAGTTGTCCTCCAAAAATCAATGGGTTAGATTTATTGTTCATAACTTTCTCACGTTTATCAGGGTATCCATTAGCATGTTTACTCTCCTTTTTTTTTTTAAACATTTACCTAATCACATAAACAATGCTATAAGGTTATGTAATTACCACATTTAATAATTAAATAGGATTAAACTGCAGCAACTGAATAATCGTCCACAACTACCAGCCACGTTTCGGCGTTCACCAGCGCTATGTACCTTTCGGCGTTAGTGTTCTTCTTAAGACGACGCGTTGAGCACATACGTCCCTTCGTGAGCTCCTCCATTTATTTCTTTGGTGCTTGATAGCTTGGCATGTGGTCTTGGGTATGACAATTAATGTATTAAATGTGAAATTATTTGTAAACGAAACAATGCATGGCGCGTTGGTAGGGCGGATTTTGTAAAGACTTGACCGGTGGGGAGGTTCGGGGTTCAAATCTCACGGACTCCATTTAAATTTACTTAGCCTTATTTTATTCGAACTTAACTAATATTTTAATAATCTTTTAATAAAATTAATAAAGTTAATTAGTTTAATTATTAATGTAAAGTTAAACTATATTAATTTAACTTTATTAATTTAACAAGTATACTTTATTATTTATATATTATTATTTTTTTTAAATAATTACGCTAGTGTAAATTTAAATTATAACACTAAAATTTAAAATAAATAAAAAAAAAGAAATTTAATTATTCGAAATGAAAATTTAATTATTAAATAAAAAGCATTATCCGACAGCCTTTAAGGTCGGGCTCGGCATGAGGCCCACGTGCCCGGCCTCCGGCTCCCAGTATCAAACACCTAAGTAACCTCTCCGCCACGCCAAATTCGACGAATTTAATTGCAAAATTTTGAATACCTGTCTGCGTTTGCGTGGTTTTACAGGCAAATCGAATGTGTAGGGGTTCAATTCCTCCATAATACACAGGCGTTGGTTATTTTGTTGTTTCTGAGTGGGTTCGTGGGAGCCATTGACATCTATTTTGAACAGTGAATGCGAGTTTCGTTATTTGACTGAAGCCGAAGAATACAGAATAAAATTTATAGGCATTCAATCAACGCAGTGAATATTTATATTGGAGCGACCAGAAGCAACATCCTCCTCTTCATCACATCACGTCATGGCACTTGGGCAAGGAATGCTTTTTAGATGGAGCAGGGCGATTTCTTTGTGCCCAATGGCTGGATTAGGGGAAAGGTTAAGTAGGAACAAATTGCCATTTCCACTTCTCCAGAATTATTCTAAAGCTGTTGAAAGGACTACTCTGGATAAAGATAATAATAGATTTTCAAAAAAAGATTACCATAGAGCCGAATTGGACCATAATGACACTGGATCTTCATTTCAGGTACTTCTGCTATATCCAGTGATTGTTTCCCTAGTTTGCTTTTAATTTGACCTTGGATTATAGTATATGATACCTTCAGGGGATTTAAAATGATGTTTTTAAACTACAAAGTTACAATGACCTATTTTGCATAGCAATGCTAGGGTTCAATGTAAAATAATCACGCAAAAGGTTACAGTCGAATACAACAGACATTAAAAGACAAATTGAACTACATGTCTTGTTGGTATTTGTTGTTCACATTCAATTCTGTTAACTTCCTCCTCCTTCTTGTTAAAGTCTATTGAAGATTGTCTATATTTCAGAGCTTTGTAATCTTTGTTTATTTTTACTCTAGGATGGAATATTATGGTGTTTTTATTTCTCATAGGGAAGGTATCAGTCTAAAAAATGCTACTCAAGGACTTGCCCTCATTTCCTTGGGAATAACATCACTACCAAATATTGCTTTTTTTTCATTGATGAATCTGTCTATAGAACTGAAACTAAACTAGGAAACTAAGGTCTCAGACTTGAATTGTTGTAAAATGAAATGTTAGAATGTGAGATGATTGTGAGGCTGATGTATTAGATGTATTACAGTACTTTGTGAGTATGCAAATTAGAGATGTAATAAAACCATACAGTTTATAAGACAATTCGTGAGACTTGCATCTATACGTTTCACCTTTCCATTATATCTTATTACTGTGTTATTGCTAGAATTACTAGAATTACTGCATTTCGGACAAATTGCATCTTATAGAAATTGACACTGATGGACAAATTTCCCATGAGATTGGTTTCGACAATATTATCAACAGCTACAATGAGTGTTCAGGTATAGATAGCAGTGGGCATCTTGGTCATCAAGACCCTGGAGAGTTGGGCAAGGACAAAACACATCTTGATTATGAAAATGATCCAGTTTTGGGGAAAGATGCAGATGGAGAAATAACCCCTAAGCTTGATTTTGACAATATTATCAACAGCAATAGCGACTGTTCAGATAGAGATAGCAGCGACTCTCTTGGTCATCAATATCCTGCGGAATTGGGGAACGACAGAACACATCTTGATTATGAACATGATCCAGTTTTGGGGAAAGACGCAGATGGAGAAATAACCCCTAAGCTCGATTTTGACAATATTATCAACAACAACAGTGACTGTTCAGATAGAGATAGCAGCGACTCTCCTGGTCATCAATATCCTGCGGAATCGGGGAACGACAGAACACATCTTGATTGTGAAAACGTTCCAGATCTGGGGAAATACACACATGGAGAAATTACCCCTGCGATTGGTTTAGACAGTATTATCTTCTGATAGCTCTGAAAAATTATATAATATTAGGTTATTGGCTCAGGAATATGAGCCATACAAACTGGAGTCTCCCAAAATAGCTGCAGATCAAATCTATAATTTGTCTATGTTCAATTTCAAGCCACAACTTTGATTCGATATGTTTCATCTAATGTTCCGATCAGTCTAACAGAACCTGCCTACCAAATACCTCTCTTGCAAGAATCTGATATAAAGACTAGGCTATTCAAAGTCTCCTTCATTTGTTCCATATCTATTTTTTTTTATATATTATTACTTTCTTTTAAAAGGCTTTTATCGTTTCGCCTATATCTGGAAAAATATTTTACAAAATGTAAATGCATACTTGAATCTACAGTGTGATTTTAATGAGGACCCTCTGTATTTTCTATTTACATTCATTGGTAATTTATCTATAGCTATATATATGCATTTAATAGCATATCGTCATATTTTCCTAAGTTTTACCTATTGTTTTTCTTAATATTCTTTTTACGGTCTAATGCCATTTCTCATGTTTTGTTTGCAGGAGTTAAGCATGGCTGGAGTTTTGGCCTTTAACTATAACTATAACTAAACCCCTTATTTAGGCCCTTGGTTACAGATTTTGAACAAGGGCTCTGATACCAAATGTAAAGGCCGGTTTTAATTTTACATTTATTTATTTTGATAAACTAAGACAGTAATTTCATAACACAGTCATTTATAACAGTAACTTCTGTAACTCAAATTTTACTATGAATAAGCAATTTTTTTTTCTAACATAATACAACAATGCATAAATTTTAGAGAAATACCTTAACTCTTATGCTAATAATCCTTCCTGTTGTCCGCAACTTGCTTCCTTCCCGCTTCTTTAGAACACTACCCAAAACCATCCTCCCTGCCGACTAGTTAGCTCCCTAGCCCTAGGATATCAACGGATATCCTGACCCTCCATTCCCAAAACCCCCAGCAACCCCCGGTGCACTAATACTCCCAATGTTTCACCTCCCTTTCTGCAATACAGAGCTCCCAAAATCCGTGGCCAACTACCGTCCAATAATCCTCCCCTCCAACTCCTTTCCCCCCCTTATCCCTCCTTCACCGACTCTTCCTTTCATTAAATTCCTTATCCCTACATTCATTACCCTTATCCATTCCCATTAATTCTTTTATCTTCTCGGGATTCATATGTTATCCCATTCTTAAATATCTTATCCCATTTATTTAATGCTTCTTATCCTTTATTTAATGTTTGTTATCCCACTCACATACGTAAGTTTTAATAAATTAAATTATCCACCTTATTAATTCTTTACTCACATAATTAAAGAGTTGATTAATAATTAAATAACCATTGACAATTATGAACAATAATTAATGATAATTAATTTAGTTAATATTATATAGGAAACAATTATTGTTTGGCTAACATCTTAGGACAATCAGATTATCAATTTAATTATAATTAGTAATCCTTTACATTTATTTAAGCAGGGTCGTTACAGGGGCATATCATCCCGTCTATTTTGTTTACCAACCCTATGACATACATAAGATCTCTGGTAGCAGCCCTTTGAATCTTTGTGAACAGTCGACCACCATAGTCATGCGTGCAATACCTTATGTGCGATAGCTTTTCCTGCATAATTTCCTCCTGCTATTCCCTCATGGGCCTCTACTAAAATCCTAGGTATTTCATGTTCTAGTACACATATTCTCAAGATGTTGTTTGCACCCATGTTGTATAAGTTTCTTGCAATCAATTGATAGTCTACAACTCTAACTACCAGATTTTTATTATGTGCAGTGTTGAATTCTTGTGGTGTAGTCCCTGTACTCAAGTATTGAATGATGTCTGCAAAATATTAATCAGCTACTTGGACTAAAAATAACTACGCATCGGGAAAGTTGACCTATATATTCATAGGTTCCTCTCCATTGGTGATTCTTGACATGTGATCAGGTCCTGCATTCAACCAGGGATGATTTTAAGGATGGAAATTTATTTTAAAATTTAGAAACCTTGGTGAATCTTACTAATCCTTCATATGCCTACTATAAATGTTTGGCGATATTTTTGTAAAAATATTCAAAATTTTAAGGATTTTATATAGCTTTTATAAAATTTTGGCGATTTTTAAGGTAAAATAATTTTATCCTATAGAATTTGAGCAAATCATTTTTAAAATAGCGAATCCCGTTTTTGGAAAAACCATGGAAAGTTCGCCTGTGAGCGAAATTTATCCCCTAAAATCATCCATGCATTCAACTTCCCTATTTTGACTATCACTTCAAAGTCAAATTCCTAGAACATAAATAACCATCTACAAATTCTCCCCCCAACACTAGCTTGTTGACTAGGTATTAAAGAGTTGAATGATCTCTACACATATTGAAATGTTTTCCCAATAAGTAATGTCTGAACTTCTGAAGCACATAGACCATATCTAAACCTTCTCTCTCTGTGGTATTATAATCCTTCTCCGACTCTAACAGTTTTCTTCTAGAAAATGTTATAGGATGGTCCAGTTCCCCTGCTCCTGGTTGCGCCATAATAGCTCCAAGTGATATGGTCGAGGCATCTACATGCATATGGAATGTCTTTTCTCAACCTAGGAATACTAGTATTGGTGTGGTTACCATATTCTCTTTTATAGTGTCTAATCCTCGCTGATAGTCCTCATTCCATTGAAACTTACTATTTTTTCTCAACAGTTTCTCCATTGGCACAGTGATTTGCATGTACCCTTTTATGAATTTCATATAGTATCTTGTGTGTCCTAATGTTTCTCTTAATGGACATACTAATTTTGGTTTGGGTAGATTAACAATTAGTGCAATCTTGGCAGGATCTACTAGCAAGCCTTGTTTGCATACTCTATGGCCTAATAGTATCCCAAAGGGTGTTCCTAAGATGCACTTATTGATGTTTAACGATATTTGAAAATTCCTTCATCTTTCTAGCATCATCCTCAACACCTCTACATGGTCTTTCAACAGACTGTAGACTGTCCAATCATCCAAATATACCTCTAGAACCTGGTGGATGAATTCCTTGAATGCATCTATGACTACTCTGGAAAATATTGTTGGTGCTTTCTTCAGCCCAAAAGGCATGACTGTGTACTGGTCAGACCCCCATTCTATAGCAAAAGTGGTTTTTTACCTGTCTTCTTGAGATATCTCGATCTGATGGTAGCCTGAGAATCCATCAGTGAATGAGTAAGCTTCCTGGCCTCCTACATTATCCAACACTTCATCTATGAAAGGACTGGGAAAAGGGTCATGTAGGAAAGCATAATTCAACTTCATCATGTCAACAAATATCCTTATCCCTCCCTTATTCTTCTCCTGAACTACCATAGGGCTTACCCATTCAAATTCCTCTATTGGTTCTATGATTCCAGCCTCCAAAATCCTATCAATTTCTTCTTTCACTTTTTGCTTATATATTGGGTTTAGTCTATAGGGTCTCTGTCTAATCGCTTGTGCCTCAAATCTGAGAGGTGTATTCATTTCACCTAGCTCTCTTTCTACGACTTTAATTTATGTGAATGTTGTTTGGAACATGGCATTGTACTCGCGGAATAACTCTGTTATGATTTCTATTGTTTTCTCATCCCAGTAGTCTCCAATGCTGGCCATTTTTGGATTTTCAACTGTCCCAATGTTGACTTTCTTCACCTTGATCGCCAAAACAAATACTTTTGATTCCATAGGTGGTACTTCCACCTCTCTTTCACCTTCAACTTCCTTTATTTGAATGTTGCGTGGGTCATCTTCATCTCGTGCATCTTCCTGCACATGGTAGCATGACAATAGTTCTTTTACTGTCTGTATGTTATGTTGTTGATCTTCCGTCAAAAGTTCAACTTCTGGTTCTTTAATGAATATCACCCCTCTAATTTGTTTGAGTGTTGATTCTATGTTGGGTTTCTCATGTTCAAATGAGAAAGTGACTGTAAACTTTTGTTGTAATACTTTCCAGTCTATAGTCCCTCTGCGCAATTCATGGTCTGTATATCAATTTGATGGAATAACTTATAATGTGTGAATAAAATGATGAGTCCATTCCTATTGTGGTGTCATCCTCAATAGTTTTATGCACTTCTCCAAGTGTTATTTTGGTACCCCCTATCCGTCGTATTTTTGTAGTTGGTTACTTCCCTGTTCTGCACCAAATTTGATGCATAGTAACTGCTTACATTGGTACCAATCCTTCAATATCTCTTTGTGCGCACCCCACCATCTTACACGTGTTGCCTTGAGTGCTATATCCAGAGCTAAGAGCCTCTGATTTTATAACACTTCATCTTCGTATCGTGTTAATAATTCTTCTAATTCATTCACCCCATGGAAGCTGGGAGGTTCCCTTATCTTCATACCTATCCATCTTATTGTGTGGTCTATTCTTGCGCATATTATTGTGGAGACTTTGTGTAACCTATGCTACCAATTCTCTAACCCTGTATCTGAGCTTGATGAACATGACATGATACTTATCCAACTGAGTACCCCATCTACAGTTGGATTCACATAATCTTCTTCTCGCGTGGTTGTTCTATACAACTGGTTAATTTCCTCTAGGTCTAAACAAGTGGGTTCTACAAAACTTTCCCCTTATGATGGATCCAATGCCGCAATGACTCTGTATTCTCATGAATCAAATTTCATATTCCTCATATTTAAGTTGATTATGGCCTGATTTTCAAACGCCCAATACAAGCCAAGAAATGTCGGATAAGGTGTTGTGTCATCCATTATCTCTATCACTTCGAAGTCATCTTTAATGCTCACTCCATCCAGATCTACTATCACCCCTTTTAGTCTTCCAAATGGTAGAAATCTGTGTTGATTCGCTAGTTTCAACTGAACAGGTGCATATCCTAATGTGGGCTCTCCCATACATTGCCATGTCTTCTTGGATAAAACATTTACTTTAGATCCTAAATCTAGTATAATATATCCCATATTAAAATCTCCAATGTGGGTGTACAGTCAGAATTATTTGTTTGTTTTCCTCCTTGTATGCAGATGATTAACTATTTTTTGTTCTATCTTTCCTTCTAACTTTGTGCTACATCTTTATATCATATTTTGTAACACTTTAACAGATGATGGATCGTTTAGTAGTTTAACACAAGATTGAAAAAAACCCTTAATCGTACATACTTGTCCTAGGGGTTGTGATTCTTTGGTGTGATCTAGCGATGGAGGCATCTCGTATTCTAGTACTTCCTAAGTATGTTGCGCAGTTGATGTTGATCCAATGTCTTGCTTCAAGAATTCTCACTTGGCCTGCTTGAATATCTCGTTTTTGTTCTGTGCATCAAACTGCTTCTACGGTTTAGAATTCTTCTTCACCCATTGATGTTGTGCTAGATCCTATTTTACTGCACCATTTCCTATCTTAGCTCCTCCCTGCATAACTATGTTGATATTTCTTATGTCATCCCTTATGTTGGAAGTATGCCTAAGTGGAAATAAGGATGATCATGGGGAAATAAAGCATGTAGAAAGTAAAGCAACAACTGGAAGGAAACACATCATGTGCGCATGCAAGAAAGCGTGCACAAGGAAAGCGACTGATGGATGGAGGAATAGCACGCACACATGGGAAGAAGACCTAACGTCGGTAGGGTTAGGGTTTTGGTAACGAATTGTAATGGATGAAGAGACAAAGATGTATAAATACCGATATTGAGGTATTGTGGACGAGTTATGTATTTTTGAGGGATTTTGTAGTTGTTCCGATTTAATTAGTCATTGGCTTTGCATTATCGTAGATATGTATGAGTTGATGTGATATGTAATGTTTTGGTACAAACTATTTTTTAATATGTTGATATAGAGGAGGGGAGAGAAGGTAGATCTTGAGGATTAGATTGTATGATGAGGAGCCTGGTGCGGTCTAGTTCACCTCATATAGATCTTTCCCATATGAGGAGAATTCTAAGCATGTGGCACTGTAGATGCAGAACTACCATAATAATAGAGTCGAGAGCCAAATATTTGTGTATGTAGACTAGGACGAGGTGAACCACAGTAATATTTGTGTAATGTGATGAATTCATGCATATCTTTATCCTCTTTTCAATAGTTATATAGTGTGCTTAATGAATGAATGGGTTATTATATTGATATGAAATATGGTTGTGTTATTAAGGAAATAAGTTGTTGAATGTAATGCACAGTCGTGAATAACAGTAGGTTACAATCACAAGTTATAGTAAATGGATCTAAATATAGATATCATATCTCATACTCAATCTTGGGCTATAGACACCTGAGTCTTATAGCCACCCATTAAAGTTATCTCGGATGAGACTACATGATACATTCTATGTGTTGTGTTGCCTTCTAGTTTACCAGGAGGGATGATAGTTTTAGAGGCTTTGTTGGAAACCTGAAAGACATGAACTCTGGGTCAATAATAAGATTAGAGTAGAATAGAGGAGAGTAACCAACAAATGGTTCCATTTTCATTGGTAGGGACAGATGCAGATTGAGTAGTTGAGATAGGTCAAGCAAGGAACGAGAAAAGAAAAGAAGAGAGCAATCAGCCATTAGAATGGAATGTTGAGATAGTGGAACCCTGCGAAAGTATAAATCGAAAGCTGGTTGAGAACCAAAGAGCTAGAGTTTTCACATAAAGACAATAGAAACCCTAGAATAACACCCCACAAATATTTGGACAAATATGTGTTTACTAATTTGCACGAAGTCTTTTTTCTATGACTTTCCACATCTATTGCAAGAGTGGATACTAAGGTTGAAGGATAACCACATGATGAACCATATTCGATAGTTAGACTAGACCCCAGTACATATTGAGTAGTTACAACAAGTGAACAACAAATTCACCCTTGTAGTAGACTTTTGGCTTGACAGTATTGTGGCAAAGTTCATAACAGAGTGTGCAGTTGACACAATGAAGTCATACAACGCAACGGAGCACAAATTTCTACGTGGACCTCGAGGAAGGTACATTCAATAACTGTATACTTATATTAAGATACTGCTATATAACAAAGGTGTAATGACAATGGAATCAGACAGCTAAACTTCCCTACATGCATGGGGGAAGGGGGGAAGCACTGATAGAGAGAGGAGGAATGGAAGGAGGTAAGAGTAAGGGCAAGAAAGAGGAGGAAACTTTGGACCCGATCATGATGGACGATGACCAAATCAAGTGTATATTGGTATCAACGGGAAGAATGCGTAGCGGAGTACCCTACCCAGGGATGATTTTAGGGGATAAATTTCGCTCATGGGATAATTTTCCATGGTTTTTCCAAAAATGAGATTCGCTATTTTAAAAATGATTCACCCAAATTCTATAGGATAAAATAATTTTACCTTAAAAATCGCCAAAATTTTATAAAAACTATATAAAATACTTAGAAATTTGAATATTTTTACAAAAATATCGCCAAACATTTATAGTTGACGTATGAAGGATTAGTAAGATTCACTAAGGTTTCTACATTTTAAAATAAATTTCCATCCTTAAAATCATCCATAACCTTACCAATACAAGGTTAATACCAAGAAGAGAGTCGTAGCCACGAGGGAAGGCTTGGAGAGTGATGAGGAAGAGGTAGAGGATCTCCGGGCTGTGGAGCAGGTTGAGGAAATCCTGTGCACAACAAATGAAAGGAAGACAAGAGGTCCAAGAGAGGGAGGAGAAGGAAACCATCCTATCCATATTAAGGTCAGTGTGGAACCCATAAACCCATGTGTGACTAATACACCAAAGAGAACACCATCGTTTAGACAACCGAAGTTCAGAGGAAGTCCGAAAACATGAAGTACATCTACACAAGGAGAAACAACTGGAGGAGCCAACCCAGGCAATAGTAGTCGAGTATCTACACCATGCGGAGGAGGTAGTAGTTCAGTATTGAGAATGGTAGGAAACGATCCCACCATCAGGTTACCAGAATTTTGGGGAGAAGCAGTAGAAGACCCTGAGAAGCACTTGTTCATTTGTGCAAAGATCTGGGAAGCAAAACAAATCATTAATGAGGATACCAAACTCATGCAGCTAGCTATTACGCTAAGAGACCACGCACTAGACTGGTACATGAGTCTAGACACAAACAATGCCCCGAGGATGACAAGGACACTGACATTAAGAAGTTATTAATAAATGAGTTTCAGAAGCCGAGCTTAGAGGATCAATACATGAATGAGATGATCAAAATAAGACAGAAACCAGGACAGTCTGTATGGGAGATCGATTAGAGATCCAAGCAACTGAAGAGAAAGTTAAAATACCTCATGATCGATATGAAAAATCGACACCTGTTTGTCAAATCACTACTCCTGCACTTAAAATACCCTTTACAACAACAAAAATTTCAGATGTAGACAAAGGCTATGCAGGCATCCTTGCAACTAGAAGAGAACCAGTACCAGCATATAGAACCAACGATTGAGGAATTGAAGGAGGATTTGAAGAATCTAACATTTCAGCTGAACCAAAATAAGAACAAGGACAAACAAGAAGTCATTTGGTGTACCACATGAAAGATAGAAGGACACCACAAGAACAAATTCCCAACGTTCGTGCAGTATATTGCAGTAGGTATGCCAAATCCATTACCACCAGGAGGAATATGGTGCCACAGTACAATACCGTGTAGTATAATCAGGCGCCACAGTATAACGTGCCAAGAGGCGATCGAGCAGGCTACAGAGGAGGTTTTGGACGAGATAGAGGACCAGTCACATGTCACAATTGTCAACAGCCAGGACATTATGCACGAGAATGTCTACTACCACCAGCAACTTGTATGTATTGTCGCGCATAGGACCCTGATATAGAGGAATGTCCGACCTTACTAGTAAAGATTCAGGAAAAGAGGAATCAAAACAACCAGAATGTTCAGTGGATCTCAGCCAAAGCAAGGGATGAAGGAAGGAACATCAACATAGTCACTTGTGGAGGAGATAAAACATGCACTGACGCAATTCGATAGGAACCAGAACAAAATTAGTGGGTGAAGAAGAACACCGAACCAAAAAAGTAGTTTGACGTGTAGAAGGAAAAGGAGATATTCAAGCAAGCCAGACAAGAATTTCAGAAGGAGGACATGCCGTCAAATTCAACTGTGCAGGAAGACAAGGAAGCACCAGAATACGATATGCCTCCATCATTGGATCATACCAACGGGATGAAACACATGGGACAAGTAAGTACAATCAAAGGATTTTTGCAATCATGTGTAAAGGTATTAAGTGATCCCTCATCTATGAAAATATTTCAAAACATATTAGAAAAATGTAGCAACGATACAGAAGAAAAGCTAGAACCAAAAATAGTTAATCACTTACACACAAGAAGAAGAACAAGTAGGGAATTTAGACTGAATGCTAACATTGGGGATTTCAATATGGGAGACATAATACTAGATCTAGGATCGGAAGTTAATGTCTTACCAAAGAATACATGGAAATGCATGGGAGAGCCAACATTAGGATACTCACATGTTCAATTGAAACTAGCAAACCAGGATAGATTCCTACCAATAGGAAGACTAAAAGGAGTGATAGTATATTTTGATGGAGTGCGCACTAAACCAAACTTTGAATTCATCGAAATAGTGGATAGAACAACACCTTACCCATCATTGCTTGGTCTGGATTGGGTGTTTGAAAACCATGCCATAATCAATTTGAAAACTAGGAAAATGACATTTGAGTCCGGAGAATATAGGGTCATCGCACCATTAGAACCATCAGAACGGGAGAGGTTTGTAGAAACTACTTGCCTAGACTTAGAGGAAATCGGCCAGTTGTACAGAACAACTGCGCGTGATGAGGATTACGTAAACCCAACTGTATATGGGGTACTAAGTTGGCGAAGCATTACTTCATGTGCAATAGACTCAGACACCGGTTTAGAGAATTGGTAGTAGAGGCTACACAAAGTATCCATTCGAATATGTGCAAGAATAGACCGCACAATAAGATGGGTAGGCACAAAAATCAGGGAACCACCCAGCTTCCATGGACTAAATGATTTGGAAACATTCTTGACACAGTATGAAGATGCAGTGTTAGATAACTAGATATTGTCACCACTTGACTTATCACTTAAGGCCACACCTGCAAGATGGTGGGGCGCACACAAGGAGACAATCACATATTGGTAATGATGTAAGAAGATACTGCACATAAGGTTTGGTGCATAATAGAAAAACAACAAACAAAAGAAGTATGAAGGACAAGGGACACTAGTGGAACACTTGGAGAAGTGCAGAACGTTGTGGAAAATGACACCCCAGAAGGAATAGTCTCATTACTTCATACACACTCCAGATGGCATACCAACTAATTGGTATACAGACCAGGAATTGCACAAGGGAACTGCGACCTGGACGAAATTGCAACAAAAGTTTTTAATCACTTTCTCATTTGAACATGAGAACCTGAACATAGACACAGCCATTAAATGGATCAGAGGAGTAATATTCATCAAAGAACTAGAAGTACAATTGATGACATAAGAACAATAGTGGAACAAATAGATAGTTAAGGACCTATTGGCATGTTACCATGTACAGGAGGAAGCATCGAATGAAGATGATTCACGCGATATTCATATCAAAGAATTAGAAGGTGAAAGAGACATGGAAGGCCCACCCATAGAATCCAAATTCATTTCCACATTGATCAAGGTAAAGAAAGTTAACATCGGGATAGCTGAGCAGCCCAAAATGGTCAGCATTGGATATTACTGGGATGAGAAAACAATAGAAATAATCATAGAGTTGCTGTGCGAATACAATGACCTCTTTCCCACAACATTCACAGAGATGAAGGGTATACCTGGAGAGTTAGGATAAATGAAGATACCACATAGACCTAACACGAGACATATTAGACAACAACCCTACAGATTGAACCTAATATATAAACAGAAAGTCAAAGCTAAGATCGACAGGATGCTCGAAGCCGACATCACAGAACCAATGGAGTCAGAATGGATAAGTCCAATGGTATCACAGGACAAGAAACAAGGAGGGATTAGGATATGTGTCGACTTGAGGAAGTTGAATGATGCATGCCTACATGAAGCTTACTCATTCACTGATGGATTCTCAGGCTACCATCAGATTAAGATAACATAGGAGGAAAAATACAAGACCAAGTTTGAGATAGAATGGGGATCTTATCAATACACAGTCATTCCATTTGGACTGAAGAATGCACCAACAATATTCTCTCAAGTAGTCATTGTAGAATTTAAAGAATTCATCCATGAGTTTCTTGAAGTATACCTGGATGATTGGACAGTCTATAGTTTATTGAAAAATCATGTGGAAGTTTTATGACTGATGTTAGAAATATGTAGACAGTGTCAATTATCACTGAATATAAAGAAATGCATATTTGGAACACAGTTTAGGATACTATTAGGTCATATAGTATGAAAACAAGGTTTATTAGTAGATCCGGCCAAGATCACAGTCATTGTTAACTTGCCAGCACCAAAAATAGTCTGTCAGCTAAGAGAAACCTTAGGACACACAAGATACTACAAGAAATCCATCTAAGGATATGCACAGATCACAGCACCGATGGAAAAGTTGTTAAGGAAGGTTATGAAGTTTCAGTGGAACGATGACTGTCAACACGGTCTGGATACCTTGAAGGAAAAGATGGTTACCGTGTCGATATTAGTATTTTTGGACTGGGAGAAGACACTCCACATGCATGTAGATGCATCATCGATAGCACTTGGAGCTATCTTTTCAGAGCCAGGAGCGGGAGACTTGGATCACCCAATAGCATTTGCAAGCAAAAAGTTATCTGACTCAAAACAGAACTATAACACGATAGAAAGAGAAGGCCTAGCCATGGTCTATGCACTACAGAAGTTCAAGCATTACTTATTGGGAAAATAATTTAAGATTTTCATAGATCACTCATCCCTGAAATACATAGTCAACAAGCCAATGTTGGGGGGGAGAATCGGTTGTTAGTTACTACTATTCCAAGAATTTAAGTTTGAAGTAATAGTTAAACCAAGAAAATTGAATGTAGGACCTGACCACCTTTCAAGGGTCACAAATGGAGAAGAACCTACGAATCTCAAAGACAACTTTCCGGATGCACAACTATTCTCAGTACATATTGTTGATGAATACTTCGCAGACATCATTCAGTACTTGAGTACAGGTACTACGCTGCAAAAATATAGCACTGCGCAAAAGAAAAACCTGGTCGTCCATGCGACCGACTATCAAATGATTGTAGGACATTTATATAATATGGGTGTAGATAGCATCTTGCGAATATACGTGTTAGAACACCAAATACCAAGAGTCTTAGCAAAATGCCACAAGAAAATAGAAGGAGGGCATTATGCAGGTAAAGCTACCGCGCAGAAGGTATTGCGCACAGGATTATGGTGGCCAACGATTCACAAAGACTCGAAGGAGTACTTTCAAGGATGCAATGTCTATCAAAGGGTAGGCAAACCCAATAGAAGGGATGAGATGCCATTACAACCATAAGTAACATTACAGGAATTTGACAAGTGGGCAATAGACTTTGTGGGACCAATCAACCCACCCGCAAAAAGAACAAGGGCTCGATACATTATCACCACGACAAAATATTTAACAAGATGGGTGGAAGCCACACCAGTAAAAGATTGCAGCGCAGAAACAACAATGCACTTTTTGTTTGAACACGTAATCACCAGATTTCGGTGCCCAACAGTTTTGATGAGGGACCAAGGCACACATTTCATAAACAATACCATCCACGTGATGACTGAAGAGTTTGAAGTCCATCACCAAAAGAGCACACTATATCATCCACAAGAAAATGGCACAGTGGAAGCCTTCAACAAAATTCTGGAGAACATGATGACAAAGATCTGTAACGTCAACAAAGATGACTGGGACCTCAAAGTACCAGCAGTGTTATCAGCATACAGGACTACATGCAAAAATTTGATAGGGCACACACCATTTAAATTGGTTTATGGACAAGAAGCAATGGTGCCATTAGAATTCTTAGTATCAAGCTTGTGCGTAGCAACCATCACACAAATGACTAAACGAGGCATAGTACAGGAGAGACTAAATCAGTTATTGACCATGGAGGAAGACCGAATCTTAGCAGGAGTCCACCAACAAGTTTAGAAGGCCAGAGACACATCTTGGCATGATATACACATCAAGAAGAAAATGTTCAAGGAAGGAGATCTAGTATTGATGTATGACAACAAATCGTTTCAGCACTCGGGAAAGCTCAAAATGCATTGGTTAGGACTATACGAGGTAAAATATGTCACATATGGAGGAGCTATATAGTTAAGATATTTAGCAGGTGCAAAACTCATAGGAATGATCAACAGGAGCCAACTAAAGCTATACAAGGACAGTCGACCATCCACCACGCAATAAAAAAAGGAAACAAAACCAAAGCGAGCGCAGTGCACTAGAGGTAGAAAGGCCACACGAGTTTAGAAACACAAATTTGGTAAAGGATAATGGTCACATCAAAAGGGAAACAAGTGGGAAAAGGAAAGTCGACAAAAGAAGTACGACAAGACAGCACTAGGCATAATTGAATGACAGAAAGGACCAATGGGACACCACATTAATCACGCCAACTAGAGTTGGAAAAGCATAAGTAATGGAAAGTACTAAACCATGGGAGATGCATTGAACCCACATTTATGGTGCATTCAATCCATAATGGAGGAAGCATCCTTGAAAATCCTCATGGGAAGATGATACAACACGTGAGCATGAGAGAAACTAGTCTATTAGCGAAAGGAGAACAAATAGAGAGAAATATCAGCTAGAACACACAGAGTGAGGCTACAGAGATCACAGAAGTTATTCAAACCCAGTGAACATTCAACAGTCACCACTATGGCACCACCAAAGCCAAAAGAAGCAAGCTAGACTGCTAGACCAGCCAGGGTTCAAACTAGGTCATGAGGACCATTGGAAAAAGGTGAACAACAGTCGTCAATGTCGACGAAATCCCATCTCCATAAACGATACCAGTACAATCCACACTGATACTGGAGGAAATAAAACAGCCAATAGTTGAGGCCATGAATATAGATATTCTAGTAGCGATGTAGGATCCATAGAACCAGGGAGAAAAAACCATGAAAGAGATGCAACCAGAGAATACAGAAGAAACTCTGAAAGTTAATGGCATGACGTCAAATCTGACAGTAGTAGTGGAGCCAGATGAGTCTCAAACGACCATCTCAGAACACCCAGCAGGGAAGACGGGTGAAGATATCTCAGCTGTTACCCATGATTTCGGTCGTCATGATGATGTATTGATGATGGTGTACTCAGGCTCTTCATTGGAACTTTCTCTTGAGAATAGTTACCTTCATCTTTTTCCAGAAATCATATTTTTGAGGAATGTTCGCAGGCTGCTAGTATATTTGCCTGCGAGAATGCATGATTCTCGCAGGCTACCTTAAGCCAGGGTGCGAGAAGTTCGTACTGTGTCTAACTGCTAGGGTGTGAACTCTTTCTAAAGCAAGGAAAAAGATGAATTCTCGAAGTTTCTAGAAGGGAATCTTCTAGAAGGATGAGATGGCATTCGAATGGTTATAATCCTAGTACTGGATTCCCTGATATTTTGGGATCATTCTTATCCAAGTAACCAATTCATTCTCTCCTATATAATGAGTGAATTCTCATGGAAAAAGTGAGAAGCAAACAAGGTTAAGAAATATTCATGGGAGAATTGGTGAAAGACTGTGTGAAGGATTGATGCTACAGCAGCTAATACCTCCAGCAAGTTTATCAAAGGTGGTTGATCTTCTTCATGCAAGTGAGCAAGTGTGTGTGTCAGAGCCAAGGGTCATCGAAAGGAAGCTTGCAACATCAAGGCTCAGGTTGTAATCTTTACTTTCCATCAATATGATACAGTAATATGTCCCTTTCCCATAAAGCTAATTCCACTTTATTGTATAACTCCTTGATCATATACATAGATTCACTGTTGAATAGATTGTGCTTTCTTCACTTCGGTTGGTTTGTATTGTTTTGGTCTTGACTGTACGAGAGGATTGGAGCGAAGAGGGAGAAACAAAGACCATAGGAAGCGATCATAAGGTATTTACTTTGTTCTTGCCTCCTATTTAATTCAATGGTTAAAATCTAGGGAAAGAGTCATATTCTGTCTTGCTTTGTTCTAGATCCTAGTGGATCTAGGGAGATCAGTTTGTGTCCGCACTTACGAATTTATCCAATAACAAAATTGGCGACTCCACTGGGGATGAATCCCATTTTATTTGTGGATTTTGATATTTTTTGGTGGCCATTTTATCTGGTTTCACTTTTCTCTTGTCCTATCAGTCTCTGAGTCTTCAGGATATCCTAATAGACCTTCTGGGTCCAGAAGCCTTCTTTAATTTTACTTCATTTTTCAAATTTTTGATTATGTTCAGGGATTCTCGCACTGCACTTCATTGTTGTTTGTGAGAATAGGTAGAGTTCTCACTCTGCTCATAGGTTTCAGTGCGAGGTTCTCACACCCTGCTCAAGGGTCACCTACGAGAATCAGTGATTCTCACACTATGTTATATTGCCTACCTGCGAACACTCTTTTTCAAAAATTTGATTTTAAGTTTTGGCATTTTTAACTGCCCAGATCAGTTTGATTGCCTCTTCTGAGTTTCTTGGACCTCTGATTGGTATCTTTCTTGTCTTCGTTTGTGTGCATGAACAGTCTTAGGGTTTCAAGGCTTTTCTTGTCATTTTGGACTTGACTTTCGTTTCTTAGCTTTTCTTGGCAAAACCATTCTCTCTGACTTCAGACTTTGAGTGTGTTTGATTAGTTAAGATCCAGTGATTGGTTGAAAGTTAAGTTTGCTTGGTTTTTCTCATTTTCTTATGGTTTGAAAGATCATTTTTCTTTTGCATTTGAAAAGACTACATTGGTTTGCTCTTTATTTTTGCTTTCATTGAAAGAGTGGATTGGGTTATTTGCTTGTTCATTGATTTGATTTTCTATACTCTCATTGGCATAGTAAGGGTCCTTTTTGGAAAGTGAACAATAGTTTTTTCTTTCAAAAACTTGTTTTTGTTTTTAGAAAACATTGAAAAAATCAAATTATTGCGATTGTTGAAGTATTTGAAAAAGACACAATAGAGAATTGTCATTTGATAAATGATTGTTTGTGTTGGCATTTGAAAGGAAATTTTGCATTTGTAGTTCAAGGTTGATCTAGAAAATTTTCTCTCTCTCCCATACATAGGATTCATTGAACGAAAAGTCTGATATTTCATTCTCATCCTTGCATTGTTGGGTCAGAGTCATACAACATAAGTTTCATGTCCATTACCTTTGAGTAAACAACAGCCTTTAATAACACTGCGTAATCATAAAATTTATCTAGTAACTCTTTTCTAGGGCTCTTTTACGCCAACATTTAGCTAGGCTAGCGCTTTGGAGTAGGAAGAGAGACACACTCTCCAACAGCATAAAACACATAATAGCATCTTGTGTTAGGGAGTGTTAAATTCCATTTGCAACATCTTGTCCTGGGAAGCCCTTCTCACACAAGGGTCAAACACTAGGTCGCATTGATATTGGCAGAGTTACTCACCCTGCTTTGTTGATATCAGTGTAGAGATTGCACGTATTATGGGGATCACTTGGAGGTATACCCACAATGATGAGTGGAAGCCTTTTGAGTTGATTTCGGGCTCGATACCCTTCCCTTGCATGTGGATCGGACTGTCGACTGTTCCCCCAGGATTTATTGCTGTTGGTGGTGACTTTAGTGGCCTATCTCTCTAGGTTCTTACCCGAGGTGACTGTGGAAGGGAAAGTCTTCACGGTACCTGGAATTGACGTTGACCAAACTCACTCGGGCTCCTTGGAGGGTATACCCATGATTATGTGTGGGAGATTGCACCAGGGTGTAAGTTTGTTAAGCAGGTCGTTAGCGTAACTTTTCCACCCTAGCCCTGCCCCTTCTCGTCTCATTGTTGCGACGTTGAATTTCATCACCAACTAGTGGCTTCGAAATTAGAAGGTTGTGTTTGCCTGGTGATTGTTTCCTAGATTTTGTTTAATAGCGCGTGTTGTTTGTTTCTCGAAGTTGACCATAGAATTTTCTTCGCGAAGTTTGTCACTCATTTACAATAGCTCCTCCACGTCATTCACGTAGAATGCAAGGTTTATCTCCAGAACATCTGGACGGTTCTCAACCCTTGGCTACTAGTACACCTGAGGGCTCTCCTCGGCAGAGTGAAGTGCCAGTTGTTACCACACCACAAGTGGAATCAACTGAATCTCTCTAACCTTTTCGAATTACTAATACTAGAGAGGATTTTCGAATTCGCCGTGGTTCTGAACCACCCTTTATGCAATTAAATTCTTCCGGAGAACTAGTTGTTACAACTTCTGGATCACCCATTGGGCCTTTTCCCAGTGTAGAAGGCCAAGATCCTTTTTGGTCAGGTGATTTCCGCAGGGTCCTTTTTGGTCCTGGTTCACCTATGGTCTACAACATCAACCCTCCCGTGTTTTCTGAGACAGAGATTGTACCTTTGAATACCACTTATTAGTTTACTGTCCCTCCTGAGATGGCCCATCTCGCAAATACTACGAGTGTTCCAACTGGGTTAACTGCAGTGGGTCTTGCTCCTATAAACACACAGTGACCACCCAATGTCACTCTGACATTACCACCTAGATACCATGCATTGAATGCTTCTGCTCCAACACCTCCACAAACTCCAGCTGGTTCTCCAAGCGGTCCTTATTTTCCTTGGCACCCTATTCCTGGTTTTATTCTGACACTCCCTCAATTTCCTTCTGGAAATCCTAATCCTAGTGGCACTCTACCGTCCATTACACCAAACTTATAGGTTCCTATTGGTGGCTTAGGTGGTACAACTCAACTTCCTCTTACCGGCCATATTCCACTTACTATGCAACCTTTGCTTGGGACACAACTTCCAGTTGGAACACCACCTATGATAGGGGGACCAACCCCACCTTTTGGACAAAATATACCTCCTACTTTTCCCCAGTATTGGAATCAGATGATTCAAAATCTTCCTCAACCGACTGGGGGGCAACAACAGCCTGTCCCTACTATAAGCCAACCTTATCCTGGTATACCTAATCCTATTTGGGCTCAGGGTCCAAATTCTCAAACTCAGGTCCCTACTCATACTCAGGGTTACAATCCCTGGAACTACTATCCTCTCCAACCACCACCGAATCTACCTAGGTCTTCCCAATTTGGGTAGACTGCTTACGGTCCTACTGGTTTGCTGACAAGGCTTCCACCCCAAAGCCATCAGTACCCGCAGGTGAATTGACAGTTACCTCTTCTTGCTACTCTGGATTTGTCAGATTTGTCTAGGATTTTAAATGATCCTATTCGTCACTCTCCCCAATGGCATGTTATTCCAGCCAAGCTTCTGTCAGACATTCCTAAATTTGACAGCAAAGTGGGAGAGGACCCGAAAAATCACGTTATGACTTTTCACCTATGGTGTTCATCCAACTCTTTGATGGATGACTCTATTCGTTTACGTCTTTTTCAACGAACCTTTACTGGTTCTGCTGCGAAGTGGTATATTGAATTGCCATGAGGTTTCTTCTCTGATATCAACACCCTAGCTATGGCTTTCCTTACGCATTACCAGTTACCGATCCGTTATGATACTGGGACTGAAATTTTGACTTCCTTCAAACAGAGTAAAGGCACTCATATATCAGATCATATTCATGAGTGGCGAAGGAGACGACGTCTCATTAAACTTGAGCTCCCTGATCAGTTACTGGATGAATGGTTTACAAAGTCATTTCTGAACGAAATCGGTAAAGACATTTCCATGGGTGGTGTTGTCACAGAAGAGCAGGCTATAAGTCGTGCTCAATATCTTGATCTCGTTTATTCACAAACGGAAACACTTTATGATTTGTTACCTGAATTAACTCATCCTGGTGCTTCCAGCACTTCAACTACTCTGGTTGCCTCGCATGCAGTTGATGGTGTGATTGATACTACTCAATCCCACTCACATTTTGTTTCAAGAACAACCCCTAAATCTGCTTCTTCTAATGTTCAAAATGCTCTGTCTCCTACTACTCCCACCGGTAAAATTTCTGAGGTAAATACTGTCCAATCTACCCCAGCCAGTAAAAACAAATCTAAAAAGGAGAGAGGCAAGAATAAGGAGGGAAAAAATAATAATCAAGTAGAGCAAACTAAAACCACTCCTGTTGAAGATCGGGATAAGCGCAAACCCCGCTACCCTTGCCTTATCTGTGGTGACGATCACTACACGAAGGATTTTCCATGACGTGCCGAGGTCACGAAGTTCCTTCAAGGAGCTCTGAAACCATCTACACTGGATGTGTTGTCATAACCCTTCCCGTCTCAACAACATGCTCAGTTGGTCATTCAAGACCAACCCTCTTATTCTACGACATCATATGTTTTGATGTGCACTGGTGATTCTAAGCAAAACAACGTTGCACTCACTACTAGAGCCAAAGATTATACTCCATCTAAGGAGAAGGTTGATGATTTACCTCCTTCATTAGTCCAACCCTCTCCCACGATTCCACCTACCAACGGTCCTCTTCATCTCGAACAACCGATATTTGATACAGTTCTGTGACCACCCCCAAAATGTGTCGTTAGGAAATTGGCTTTCAATCCTCATGCTCGTGCGGCCCAGAAATATAGTATTGTGGAAGATCTGGCCCAGGAACCTTTAGCGATGTCAGCCCTTGAAGTCCTTCAGTCTTGTCCTGCACAACGAAAGGCCTTGTTGAAAGCTATAGGTGGAATTGACCCGACAGATACGAATTTAATAGTCTTTGACTTGAATGATCACATTCCACGGTTACCCTCGCAACTCGCGTTCCAGATACAAGTTGTTGTCTCTGACAAGAACATTTGCCGAACTGTTATCGATGAGGGTGCCTCAACGTGTGTAATGTCTTTTTCTTGTTGGAAATCCATTGGCTCTCCTCCCTTGAATGAATCACAAAACACTCTTAAAGCCTTCAATGGCTCTGGTTTTAAGCCTTACGGTGTTCTTCCTTTGTTGCCTATCACACTAGAAGGTAAGACGGTCCAAGTTGAAGTGGAAGTCTTTGACGCTCCCCTTGATTATAATCTTTTGCTTGGTCGTATCTGGATCGATTCCATGCACGTCGTTGTGTCAACACTTTTTCGTGTAGTACGTTTCCCTCATCAAGGAAAGGTTGTTACCGTTGACCAACTTGCCTTCTTCAATTCCGATACTCGTACTGGCAACGTATCATTTATTGCTAAAACCCCACCAGGTTATGAGAATGTCAGTGTAGGCCTTTTAAAGGACTCCTCGTTAATGGGTACTTTTCCCATTCCCCCACCCGATGTTCCACGCCAGTCAGTTGCTTCTATCAACATGATCTCCAGCGTGCCTCATGAACTTCCTGCATCACACGACCCTTGGATTGTCCCTGACCCTGGAGATCATTTTTGTTTCAACGACGTCATGCTGTTAAGTCCAGTTGAGTTTTCTTATCAAGCCATTCAATCGGCAACACCTTCTACACCCTCTCTTGATGAGTTGTCTCCCGATCCTTTTCGTGTTATTTTTCCCACTGATGAGATGATCATGTTCGTCATAGAGGACACCCCTTGGGATGATGGACATCATCGTTCCATACTCTTTCTGGAGAAACACACTCTTGAGAACTACCAACAAATTTTGACTCCATCAACCATTGTTGTCATCTCAACGGTTCCCGCGTCTTCACACGATGTGTTTGTTGAAGGGAACTTAAGTAATATCTCGCCCACGATTCCCATTGACATATCCATTAAACCTGGGATTGTTGAAAATGTTCATATTGGAGCTTCATGTTCTCCCAACGAGATTGTCATGTATATGTCTATGTTCAAAGAATTTCGTGACATCTTCACCTGGAGTTATGAAGAGATGTCAGGTATCGACCCTGCCATTGTTGTACATGAGATAAAGATGTACCACGGAGCTAAACCTGTTCGGAAATGCCTTCATCCAGTCCACCCACGTAAGGCGACAGCTATCAAGCTCGAAGATGAAAAACTTCTAAAAGTCGGCTTTATTTATCCGGTGGCTCTTACAGAATGGGTTTCCAATCCTGTCCCGATTGACAAGAAAGGAGGAAGTATTCATGTTTGTGTTGATTATAAGGATATTAACAAAGCTTGTCCCAAGGACAACTTTCCTACCCCCTTCGTCGAACAGATTGTCGATGACTACGCTGGAAGTGAAATCTTCTCTCTCATGGATGGTTTCTCCGGCTATAATCAAATTAACATAGCTCCCGAGGACCAACATAAAACTGCTTTTATTTGTCCTTGGGGTACTTTTGCCTATAGGAAACTCCCTTTCGGACTTAAGAATGCAAGCACAACTTTTCAACGCGTGATGTCTTATGCTTTTCATGACATTAATCATATCGTTCAACCCTATTTGGATGATTTACCATCTCATTCTATGCGTAGATTCGATCACCCTACCCACCTCCAGGCTATTTTCGTTCACTGTCGGTTCTATCGTATACGTTTAAATCCTCATAAATGCATTTTTTGCGTAGAATCCGACCGTCTTCTAGGTTTTATCGTTTCACGTCAAGGGATCCGGGTGGATCCTATTAAGGTTGAGGCGATTCTTAATCTCCCTCCTCTTTCTACACTGTGCCAGTTGCAAAGTTTGCAGGGGAAAGCGAACTTTCTTCATCGTTTTATCCCTAATTACGCCGAGATCACTCATGGTTTTACGCGGCTATTAAAGAAATATTCCGAGTTCGTCTGGGATATCATTGCTAACAATGCTTTTGAAGCTTTAAAGTTGTCCCTAATGCGAGCTCCGCTTCTCTTTCCTCCTGATTATAGTCGCGATTATTTCCTTTACCTTGTTTCCTCGGAGTATACTATAGGCATGGTTCTCGTCCAAGAGGATGATGCGCACAATGAACATGTTGTTTACTATTTGAGTCGAAGTCTCACACCCACTGAAATCAAGTATCAACATGTTGAAAAACTGGCCTTGGCTGTCGTTCAAGTTGTCCAACGCTTTCGGCATTATATCCTCTCACGTAAGACTACGGTGATTTCTCATTGCAACCCTATGCAACATATTTTGACACATCAATTGCTTGGGGGCAAGTACTCCAAATGGATTTTCATACTCCAGAAGTTTGACTTGGAATTCGACCATGCCAAGTCTAAGAAATCCTTAGTTTTTGCTGAGTTGATATGTGATTTTCCTCATTCTGCAACGAAAAATGTAGCAGTAGATTCATTACCCGATGAATCTCTTTTCCTTATTAGCACTGACGATCTTTGGTATGGGGATATCATTATATATCTCCAAACCCAGACTTTCTAGCCTACTTTGTCTAGTACTAAATGACGTCGCATACACTATCAAGCGCATCAATACATTATCCTCGGGGATACTCTTTACCGTCAAGGCATTGACTCTGTTTTTCGACGTTGTTTAACATTTGATGAAGTCGAGAAAGCTCTGAATGATTGCCATTCTGGATCATGTGGTGGTCATATGTCTGGGTATGCTACTGCCCATAAGATCTTATGCGCGGGATATTTTTGGCCTTCTTTGTTTACTGACTGCATTACTGTTGTTCAAAAATGCCATGCCTGTTAGACCTACAACTAGAAAAATTGGTCACATCCTGCTCCTCTTCATCCTGTGGTATCAGTTGGTCCTTTTGCAAAATGGGGCATCGATTTCATGACATGTCACCCTCACTCGGCCGAGGGGCATGGTTACATCATTGTCTCTGTTGATTACTTTACAAAATGGGCTAAGGCGATGCCAACATTCGATAATACTAGAAAGACCGCAGTGTTGTTTCTTTTTAATCATGTCATAGCTCGTTTTGGTGTCCCCCAAGCTATCATCACTGATCACGGTAGCCACTTTAGGAATTTTATGATGTCTGAACTTACGAAAAAGTTGGGTCTTCATCATGACAACTCAATGCCCTATTATACACAAGATAATGGCCAGGTCGAAGCAATCAACAAAGTTCTTATAACTATGCTTCGATGGATGATAGGAATTCATAAAACAAGTTGGCACACAATGTTGTTTTCAGCATTGTGGGCGTACTGGACATCTATCAAATCCGCTACTGGGTTTACACCTTTTCGGCTAGTCTATGGTGTGGAAGCCATTCTTCCTATAGAATGAGAGATACCCTCTCTGAAGCTAGTTGTAGAACTCTTACCCAACACTTCTGCTGAAGAAGAACATCTATTGTATCTAATGCAATTAGACGAGACTCGACGTGAAGCCACTCTAGTAATAAAAGCCCAGAAGAAACGTGTCAAGGCACAATATGAAAAGCATGTCAAGCCTCACGTTTTCTCTGAAGGTGATCTTGTTCTTCTCTATGAACAGGATCGAGATGTGTTAGGAGCTGGGAAATTCGAACCCATGTGGCGAGGTCCTTATATTGTTCGTCGAGTTTTGGAAAAAGGAGCATATGAGCTGGTAGATTACGATGGTATCCCTTTGAGTGAACCCAGGAATGGGTTGTACTTGAAGAAGTACTATGCATAAATCATCTGTGCACAAGTACATGTATTTTAATGTATCATACTTTGTGTGTGTTACTATATTTTTCTTTTGTCGTTATCTGGTCTCTACCCTTATGTGACATTGTGTTTGATTTCCAGATGTCGGAGTCTTCACTACCCTATATTGGCTTCACTGATGGCGCTAGCCATAGTACTCAGAACCTTGTGTCCCCTGCGTGGACAATCTATGCCCCAACAAACGAACTTGTATCTTTACGAGGTGTGTGCCTCGGTCGTGTGACCAACAACATTGCAGAGTATAGAATCATTATTGAATTATTGGTTGATGCTATCTCGCTCAGAATTCATCACTTGGTTGTGCAACTTGACTCGCAGCTTGTAGTACTACAGCTAAGTAACATCTACTCTATTCGAAGTCCTACTCTGTTACGGGTGTATTTGTGAATTCGCCTCTTGGAACGTTATTTTGATCACATTGAATATCAACATATTCCTAGATGTCTTAATACATTAACAAATGTGTTGGCCAATTATGTATTGGACAAACATTTGAACCATTTATAAATCAAACACATAAAAATTCACACAATATAAAGTAAACCGATAGAATCCATCTGTATATATAACGATCAAAAGAGTTTTTACAAAAAGTTTGTCCGAAGACCAAAATATCAAAAATTTAAGCTTATAGCTTCTACAAAGTGATGTCATGGATGACGTTCACGGTAACACACAACTGCCCTAGAAACCCTACGGAGCAGTCGACTCATAGTTGTTGATACCCCTATAGTATGACACTGATCGCGTCGTGGAACCTCTTCCAGAGTCATATCTGGAATGTCTGCAGTAAGGCCCTCTAGATTCTGTTCCACTACTTGATAATCTTCAGCATACTGTGGTGCTGCCACTACCTCTCCTCGCCGCTAGATGGGAGAAGTGTCGGGAGGTCTATACGGTCCAACATCTGTGTTATCAACAAATGATTTTGTATTAGTCTTTGGATGAATGTATAAAACCAAAAACATTTGAATATGATAAAAATTCACAAAAAACATTTGAAAATAAAAAATGTGTGTACTTCTTACCAAGGTCACCCCACTGAGTATCCTCTGGTAGTGCTAAATCCGGATCTCCTCGGAAATCCAACCCGGCATATGCATATTCATCGACCATCAACATCTGGGTTTGAAGCCAGTCAAAGAAAATATCGTCGTACTTGACGATCGGTCCTGCTACGTGCCAGGCCATGAGCCGACACCATCTCAAAATCCTTGGATCCCTGGGACCCGGTATGTTCCACTCAACCTGTAGTCTAAATACGGGAACCCTCTCGAGGAAGAAGGACACAAACAATGATCCATACCTGAATTGCTTCAGGTCACCTCGCCTACATTTGGTCAATTGTTTTTTGATACTGCAAAGCACAGCATCTGCCCAGTTGAATACTTGAGGCTCAGTACACTCGATGGCGTACTGGAAGTAGCTCTATAATTCCATATGAGGAGTAGAACTCCCAGCCATCCGAGCTATCGTAAAAAGGATAGTACGAAGGGTCAAGTCTTGTACCCCCTAGATAGCCACTTTTCCTTTTTTCCTCTCAGCCTCAGGTATGTAATATTGATTGCAGTACTCACTCATCTTTAGCCCACCACCTCTACTACCGATCAGGCTGACATAGTATCCGTGTTGGGACAATCCAATCAAAAAGTATATGTCCTCAATGTATATGGACAATGTGTGAGCTCCCACATGAAAAACCTGTTGATCTGGGTCCCACATACAGACCAGGTACTCTAGTAATCTGACTTGGGCCCTCATGCCCGGGATACGAAAGTATTTCAAGAGCCCACAATCTCTCAATGTAGCTATGGTAGGAGGATGATTCTTGGCCATTGTATTATCCTCTTCATGTTCCATTTCACACCACTCAAGCACCATGTTTATGGCCAATTATTTGCACAAGGAACATAAAAGGAGGATTAATAACTTTTTCATGCTTTAGATCTTTTTCATTTGGCTAAAAATTTAAAAAAAAAATTGGGCTTTGCGGTTCTTGCAGGTGCCCCATTTGCACAGTGCGAGAACCTCGCAGGTGGCTTAAGGCTCACCTGCAAGAATGCATCATTCTCGCAGGCTCCGTATGGGCTGCCTGCGAAAATGACAGCGCGCATATAGGGCCTAGAAAAACATCTTCAAAATGGAAATTTAACCAATGAAATGACAAAATGAAACCATGAAAATTTCAAGGACGAGGAGCTTACCTTAATTTCGCAGACGGCTCACTGAATGGTCTCTCGTAGCTCCTACAAATTAACGCCAAACTTGGAGGGTAAAAGAGGGTAAAAGAAGGGTTTGTTGAGCTCAATAGTGAAAAGGTAAAATGGTATGGTAAAAAAGAGTATTTACTTATTTTATTTACTTTTACTATATCATTTTGGGTTTTTTATAATTATTTATCAATTAAACCCTAATCACTAATGTTATGATGAGTGTAACTCTTGCAGGTGTGATGACTTGGATGATCAAATATCGGGATATGGACATAGTTTTTATTTTTACATCATGTGTTTCGATTGTTTTTATGGTTTTTACATAAAACCTTGAGCGTCGTTTTTGTCCGTTCTTGTGCTCGTAAATATATGAGAACATGATCGAGCATAGTTTTATCACATTTTCGGGCTCAACAAGGTTATATGAAAAAGGAACCCCCCTGGAGTTTTCTTTAATCTCTTTTCAAACTCTCTAAACATGAAAAGATCGCCGAGCGACCTTGCTATTTTCACGCTCGATAAAGTATTTGAAGTAAGCGTCTGGTGAGCGATAATTTATCTCTTTTTTGGTCTCGTCCAGACTATTTTACGAAAAAGGAACTGAGAGAGTTCTCTTTT
>JZKD02S1818056.1:365137-416260 GCA_000966675.3 Picea glauca | reverse complement strand
TTGACAGACCCGTGATGGGACCGAACCACTCCTTCTTAGGGTTCGTTAAACATACTCCGAGGGACTCGTCCGAAGGATGAGCTTATATCAACAAGCATATGTTATCCTCCTCAAGTTTGTGTAAAAATAAAGAGGTACTCGCCAGAAATGGTGGGGGAAAATTTGGGAAAGGGATATGTTTTCATCTTCGTATTGATTGGCAGTAAGTGTCGCTCTTGAACATGACACCCCCTATTCATCATTTGAAGCCAGTTTGGGAAATCCACTTGTCTCTCATTCGATTTACTACAAGGTCATTCCCTGTTTCGTCTTTGATTCAATACTGCCAAATCCTTGGTCGTGTCGTTCATATGTTCAAGAGAAGTCCATTTGAAACCTATATTGAGTCGGCCATCTGCACTTATCCATTCTTTTTGTGTCGGCCTTCCATGTGTCCGGTCCAATTTGCAAAATGCTCTGTTTCACCGTCAAACTCTGTTACTCATTTCATGTCATTGATGGGGGATACATAAAGGCCCTCCTGTGATGAGTTTTGTTCTGTCGACTTCAACTCATTATCCGGAAACAAGACTTAGAAATCATTTAGTACCTTGGAGCTTGCATGCCTCAATGGCAGGTTTCCTCACTTTCGACAGTGGGTTTGCATCATTGATCCCTGATCGAAAGATTCCATCAGATGTTCGACTTCAACTCATTTATTCACACTCGATGGATTGTACTAAAGTACCTTGGGAGTCATTGACATCAATTGTGATTTCCCTCGCACTTGTTAACGGTTTCATTAATGACCGGTAATCAAGTGGTTTCTGCCATGTTTGACTTCAACACATGTAATCACATGGTTAGATTCGTACTTTGGGCGACAAAATTGAAGACCCTAGATATCATCTTTGCGATCTAGGTTGAAATGGAGTATGTATAATTTGTGACACATAGATTCACTCTGTATGTTTCGTGGCTATGTCGTCTTGATTTGAAATTTCTCGCATAGATCCACAGTGTATTTCGGTGGCTATGCTATATTTTGACGGCATGGATCCACAGTGTATGATTGGTGTCCATGACCCATGTCCATAATGTCATCAGTTTGTGATCTGAGTATGGGAATTCCTACCTCAGAATTGGTACATATGATATTCTGCATATGCTTGGGTGTTCGCAGGTTTCCGATTAGATGTGTTCCTGGTTCTCGACACACACATGCAACTTACAAAGTCTATCGGCTGTCACTGGTTCCAACCTCATACTTTGGGGGGCATTCTGTTACCCATGATTTTGGTCATCATGATGATGTATTGATGATGGTGTACTCAGGCTCTTCATTGGAACTTTCTCCTGAGAAAAGTTACCTTCATCTTTTTCCATAAATCATATTTTTGAGGAATGTTCACAGGCTGCTAGTATATTTGCCTACGAGAATGCATGATTCTTGCAGGCTTCCTTAATACAGGGTGCGAGAAGTTCACACTGTGTCTAACTGCTAGGGTGCGAACTCTTTCTAAAGCAAGGAAAAAGATGAATTCTCGAAATTTTTAGAAGAGAATCTTCTAGAAGGATGAGATGGCATTCGAATGGTTATCCTAGTACTAGATTCTTTGATATTTTGGGATCATTCTTATCCAAGTAACCAATTCATTCTCTCCTATATAATGAGTGAATTCTCATGGAAAAAGTGAGAAGAAAACAAGGTTAAGCAATATTCATGGGAGAATTGGTGAAAGACTGTGTGAAGGATTGATGCTATAGCAGCTAATAACTCCAGCAAGTTTATCAAAGGTGGTTGATCTTCTTCATGCAAGTGAGCAAGTGTGTGTGTCAGAGCCAAGGGTCATCGAAAGGAAGCTTGCAACATCAAGGCTCAGGTTGTAATCTTTAATTTCCATCAATATGATACAGTAATATGTCCCTTTCCTATAAAGCTAATTCCACTTTATTGTATAACTCCTTGATCATATACATAGATTCACTGTTGAATAGATTGTGCTTTCTTCACTTCGGTTGGTTTGTATTGTTTTGGTCTTGACCGTACGAGAGCACTGGAGCGAAGCGGGAGAAACAAAGACCATAGGAAGAGATCATAAGGTATGTACTTTGTTCTTTCCTCCTATTTAATTCAATGGTTAAAATCTAGGGAAAGAGTCATATTCTGTCTTGCTTTGTTCTAGATCCAGGTGGATCTAGGGAGATCGGTTTGTGTCCGCACTTACGAATTTATCCAATAACATCAGCTTGGCCAGAATGGGTTATGGAGGAGGAACCGGAAGCCACTAGAACTTAAATCCAACCACCACTGTAGCATAAAGACAAAATACAGATACGAAGGTCACCTCACAAGAAACTTGCAACAGAAATTGTTCTACCGCACATACTAGCTAGGCTACAGGTATGACCAGAGCTACTGGTCCATGTCAGGAAGCTCAAATATTCATACCACTATGTAGCAGATGAAACCAAGTTCCTAGAACTTGCGCAGAGGGTCTTTATACAGACCACAGGTAAAACTAGAGTTGGAGAACCAATCAACTAGCCATACAAGTGGGCAACTAGGCTAGAGAAAACGAGAATTCTAGGTTTGTTGGACCTACCACATTTTGGCAGAGGCCAATACGCAAAATCATGTGTCAAACAATTGTTAGAAATCACACATGGAGGGGAAATATGGCTGGACAAGCCCATCCCCATAACCGTTGAGGTTATTGCCCAAATAACAGGATTACCAATCCTGGGTATGGATCCAACATTGTTTTTGGATGAAAAAACCAAGGAGAAAGTGCTAGCGAAAGAGATGAAGAATAATTATGGCACCTCTAGAGGGACAAGAGGGATCATCATCAAACGAATCAACAACGCAGACACACAATTGGGTGGGAAAATCTTAGCCTGCAAGATGCTAAGAAAATGCCACAGGGAGGAAGTCCCAGTTGGAGTTGTTGCAGTTGCAGCCCAGTGCGCAGAAGGCACCTCAATGAGCTCGGTGCCATACTTAATAAAATTGTTCCTAGAGGATTGCAAGGATGTGAAGGACCTGCGAATAGAGTTCCACTACTCATGGATGATTACCTTAATAGACTTCATGGGATGGCAAGAGACAAGGTATGTAGTTTTTTGTACCAGACCAAAGCCACAGGGAGAGAGGTACTTGTTTCTCAGAGCCAGGCCAGACTCGAAGAACAAGAAGGAGAACAGATCCATTTTTGAGGGATATCTATGTGACCTATAGGAAGGCATCTCCAAGATGTGGAGAATTACACCAAAATCTATCGCGTGATATGCAGACATCACCAAATTCCAAGCAACAGGACAAAAAATGTGGATACATGCAAAGAATGATCCAGTGAAATAGTGTCTACAGATGTGCTACTACATCACAGAGGGTGATATTGACATTGTCATTAGCGAATGGCCTCAGGAATGGAGGATTCCAGCATTACCCGGGAAGTTCCAGAAAGAACAATAGAGGAAGAGGCAGAGCAGGGAGAAACGCGGCCTCCAGAAATCCAAGTTCCCAAGAAACCAAGAATGGGCCAAGGCAAGACAACACGGGTAGGCAAAGGGCCAAAGAAAATGGGAACCCAGAAGGGGAAAAAGGGGAATACACATCTGACCGAAGATAAGTAGAAGCAGGCCGATGCCATGCAAGAGACCACAACAAGTCCCAATTCATAGGAACTAGGGGGAGATAAGAGACCAGCCACACAGACAGGAGGCGTGCACAAGAAATCAAAGGCACAATGAACACCGCCAGAATATACGATAATAGATGACGATGGGGAGATGATCGCCAGAACGGTCCAGGATTGTCTAGCTGAGGACTTCAACCATGTTGCATTTCATAGGGACAATATCCAAGAGGAGTTGGCAGACATACAACAACTCATCAAACAAATTTGGGAAGGGTAGATAGTAAGCAGTAGTAGGGGCATAGAACTATCAACACCACACACCGAGGAAAGAGTGGAGGTAGAAGAACGAGATCCAATCCACTCATTACCACATGCAAACACAACATTCTACATCACACCTATTATGTTGCGCATGGACGAAATCATGGGGTAGATGCCCTTGAAGGATTTAAGCGACATCCAATTGGTCTTGATGCAGATGCCATCCAGGGCACTACACAAGTTGCAGGTTAGCATCAACCATGAGGTACAGTCTCTTGCACATAAAGACTTAGTTGAATTACAACAAGAAACAGAGAAGAGGGAGGCACTAGAAAATTTTTGTGAGTAGGACAAGTCTGAAAATCAAGAGGAAAGAGAATGCAAGAATGAACTGGAACAAAGAGTAGGAGGAATTTTTGAGAAGTTTCCAAACACCGCGCAGGGGAATGAACTTGCAATAGCAGAAAATATTGATAATATTGTGCAAGAAATCGATCAATGCCATAAGGAGATTGAGAATCTCCGAGAGAATCTCATACCAACCATACCACCAAGAGTGAAGGAGAAAAGGAAGAAGAAAGCAACAACACAGCTGTAAGAGATAGAGCAGCAGGTCATCACACATGTTGACTTGTTCGACAAAGCAGCGCAGCTTTGGACCAGGTTGGAGGAGGATCCGCAAGTCCAATGGTGGGACAAGGAAGAGGAAAGGATCAATGTAGTGATCCAAGAGCTCAAGCAGAAGCAGAAGATAATACCAATCCCAGAACAAGTCAAAGGGATGCAGGAGATGAAGAAGCTATAGGAAAAACTCATGACTGCGAAAATGTAGAAACAGATGCGTCAGGATGAAATGGAGACATTATAGGAGTAGGTAGCAAAAGTAATAGCACATGAAGAGGAAGATAAGACACAAATAGTGCAGACCAAGGCAGAATGTGCAGGATTGATCAACAACGAAGTGGCAGTCCAGGTAGTGGACATTATCAAGGATAAGACCGCACAGGCACTGACACAAGCAGTAGAGCTCAAGGAAAAGTTCCAGATGATCACCAAGGAGATCAAGGAATATCGAAAGGATTAGGTGGCTCAGGACGAGCCACATGTAAGTTTTGGGGGCCTATTGGCAGCAAGATGAAGTGTAAAGAAAGATGATCATGGGGAAATAAAGTGAGTAGAAAGTAAAGAAATAGCTGGAAGGAAACGCAGCATGTGCGCATGCAAGAAAGCGTGCACAAGGAAAGTGACAATTGGATGGAGGAATAGAACGCGCACATGGGCATAAGACCTAATGTTGGTAGAGTTAGGGTTTTGGTAATGAATTATAATGGTTGAAGAGCCAAAGATGTATAACTACCGATACTGAGTTATTGTGGAGGAGTTCTATATTTTTGAGGGATTTTGTAGTCATTCTGATTTAATTAGTAGTTGGCTTTGCATTATAATAGATATGTATGAGTTGATGCGATATGTAATGTTTTTGTACGAACTATTTTGTAAGTTGGTGAACTAGAGGAGGGGAGAGAAGGTAGATCTTGAGGATTAGATCGCAGGCTGAGGAGCCTAGTGAGGTCTAGTTCACCTTATATAGATCTTACCCATCTGAGGAGAATTGTAAGTGCACAGTGTTGTAGATGCAGAACTGCCATAATAAAAGAGTTGAGAGCCAAATCTTTGTGGACATATCCCAGGAGGGGGTGAACCACGGTAATATATTTGTAATGTGATGAATGCATACATATATTTATCCTATTTTCAGTAGTTAAATATTGGTATTAATGAATGAATGGGTTATTATATTGCTATGAAATATGGTTGTGTTATTAAGGAAATAAGTTGATGAATGTAATGCATAGTCGCGAATAACAGTAGGTTACAATCACAAGTTATAGTAAATGTATATGAATACAGATCTCATATCTCATACTCAATCCTTGGATGTAAACACCTGAGTCCTACAACCACCCATTAAAGTTATATCGGGTGAGACTGCGCGACACATTCAGTTTGTTGTGTTTCCTTTTGGTTTACCAGGAGGGCCGATAGTTTTAGAGGCTTTGTTGGAAACCCGAAAGACATGAACCCTGGGTCAATAACAAGCTTAGAGTAGACTATAGGAGAGTAACCAACACCTTTCTTCTACCAAAATCCACTGAACATTCTAATTTTTCTGATTTCTCTTTTCCTGGATCTTCCCCAATAGTGTAGGACATTCTTTTGTGTCATGATCTGATACGTGATAATACATACATGTTGAAGGTGGAAGTGGGAATTCACTTGCATAGTGTCCTGGTTGTTGACAGTTGTGACATACCATTGGTCCTACACCTCTTCCAAAGCCTCATATTCCTCTTCCTCCACCTCTATAGCCATCTCGATCTCCTCATGGTATGTTGTATTGGGGCGCCTGGTTATATTGCACGGGATTATAGTGTGGTTGAGCGGTATTGTATTGTGGTTGCACAGTGTTGTATTGTTGTTGCGAATTTTTATACAAGGATGGTACTTGATTAAACTGTGGTGAATATTTCCCGGTCATCATTTCTTCCTGCACCTTGTAAGCATTTGATTTTCTTTCCCTCATCAGGTCCATGGTCCTGCAATCCTTTTTTTCATGGCCTACTGACTTGCAAAAGTTTCAATGTGAACTCTTAGGTATTATCTGGTATTTCTGCATCATTAGGTAGTGATATGGATCATTCCCATGCTTCTTACAGATCTCACACCATAGTCCTCCCGTGGGAAATGGGTTTGGAATTCTTGTTTCCATGTACTGTGAGAATGTTGGGGATTCATTCTTATGGTGTCCCTCTGTCCTACATGTGGTACACCAAACGAATTCTCTTTTGACCTTACCTTTGTTTTGGTTTAGCTAGAATGTTAAGTTCTTCATATCCTCCTTCAACTCCTCTATGGTTAGATCTGTCTTCTAATATTGGTTCTCTTCCAGTTATAGGGTTTCCTGCAGATCCTATTACTGGGTTTGAAACTTTTGTTGTCGCAAAGGGTATTTCAAGTGTGGGAGCAGTAAATTGAAAAATAGATTCCTATGTTGCATATCCTTCATGGCATACTTTAGCTTTCCCTTCAATTGTTTGAATCTCTGGTCAATTTCCCACACATATTCTCTTGGTTTCTGTCTAACCTCTATCATCTCATTCATGTGTTGATCCTATGATCTAGGCTTCTGGAATTCATTTATCAATATATTTTTGATATCTCGAATCATTCTGGTTTTCCATGGCGGACTGTTTGCAGCTAATCTCATGTACCAATCTAGTGATCAATATCTTAGCATGATATCTAACTGTGCAAGTTTAGTTTCCTCATATGTGATCTATTTTTCTTTCCATATCTTTTCACAAATAAACAAGTTCTTATCAGGGTCCTTTGATGCCTCTCCTTTGAATTCTGGTAACCTGGTGGTGGGATCATGTCCTGCCATCTTGAATATTGAACTACTACCTCCACGCAGTGTAGATACTTGACTAATGCTTCCTAAACTGGCTCCCCTAGTTGTTGTTCCCTATGTAGATGTACTTCCTATTGTCTTCCTTCTCCCAAAATTTAGTTTTCTAAATGGTGGTGTTCTTATTTGTGTATTAGTCGCACATGGGTTTATGGGTTCCACACTGACACTGATATGGATAGGAGTGTTTCCTTCTATTCCATATTTTGGACCTCTCGTCTTCCTCTCATATGTTGCATGCAAGATTTCCACAATATTCTCCATAGCTCGAAGATCTTCTACCTCTTCTTCATCACTTTCCAAGCCCTCCCTCATGGCTACGACTATCTTCTTGGTGTTCATATTATATTGGTAGGGTACTCCACTACGCGTTCTTCCAATTGTTTCCTTAATCTGATTGATCTAGTCTTCGTCCATCATGATTGGGTCCAAGGCCTCCTCCTTCTTTCCTTTATCCATTTCTCCCTCCATTTCTCCTTCTCCTGTTAGTGCTTCACCCCTTCCTCCATGCACGCAAAGAAGTTTAGTTGTCTGACACCATTATCATTACACCTTTGTTATATAGTAATGTATTAATAGAATTATATAGTGATTTGATATACCTACCTCGAGGTCCCTTCAATAATTCTTCCTCTATTGCACTGTAAGACTACACTGTATCTACTACAAATTCTGTGATAAATCCTGCAACAATGATGTCTAACCAAAAATCTATTGCACACGTAAATTTATTATCAACTTGTACTATGAGGAAAATCTCTCTATGGCTAGGTTAAACTACAAAATATAGAAATGAATGCAGAAATCAAATTTATTCTCAAGTATGCTACGTAAACAAATATGCTAGCAAGACAAGATAACAAGACTACCTCGTCCAGACGTTAGATGAAGTCCATCATTGAGAACTTGACCCAAAGAAATATACCTGCAACTAGTCCTCAAAAACCAAGCAAAGCAAGCATATCATGATAATAAATGATGATAGCACATTCAATAGAATAATCCATTAATAAACATGACAAATACTCCCATGGAATAATAATTCAAATATTCGCAAGATATCAATTGGATGGGAAAAGAGTATTTCTATTAATATATGATCAACAGAAGTGAAAATGTTACAGACTTCCATTTCGGCATGGTTTAGAACTGAGAAACTAAGTTCCTTCCAGCTGGGCCTCCACCACTTCAATCCTCCATCAAAGGAAAGCTCAAAGAATAGAGGCAATGAAGTTCTCAATCAAATACGGGAAGAGCTTGGGGGCTGAACACTGTGTTCAGACTTAAAGGACAAAGGGATGGAGACTCAATGTGAAGCAAATAATTTCTACAGAGTAACTTTTCTCTCAAAGTTGAATTCTTTCTCCTCTTTTCCATAGCTAGGAATTGGCCCATTTATAGCCTTCAAATGGAACTGAAGGGCCGAGTCAGATTTTTTCCAGTATATGGAAGGCCAAGGATCATAGATCTCCTATCGTGACATGGAAACCCGACACTAATTTTCATTTTTTGGCACAAATACCAATGTACACGGGCTTTAGTGGTGTAGCCTGTGTAATGCATGTTGTATAATAGGAAAGGTGCATACATGTGGAAAAATATGTATTTTTATCTCTGGGATTTACAAACAGAGAAGATAAGTTTGCACAAGGAAATGGCAAAAGGTCTTATGTGCAAGATTTCATAGGGTGAGGCAAATCTTTCTATAAAATATGCCCCTTAATGTGTGAGTTCATAGCAGTATTTGCGATGGCCAAAATACATTATAAACAACCCAAAAGTTGAGTGATGGGGAACCATCTAGGAGAACTAGTTGTTGATTACATTTTGCACTGACTTTGTATACATGGCTGCCAATAGAATTACACTGCAGATCCATGTGAAAATATACCAAAACACTATCCGTGACCATGAATAGGAAAATACAAATGCGGTTACATGCCAAAGGTTGACACGGTCATGAATAAGGCCCAGTAGAACTAGTCTCAAAATAAATCTAAAGATATCTGTATACAATGGAGTACAATTTGATCTCCCATAATCACTAAATTCATATAGGTATTGGTCCAATGAAAAGGAAGCAACAACTCAGGAAATATGTAGCCACATACTGATGTCTTCAAGTATTCTACACAATCCACCAAGGGTGCAATTATACATCATGTTACTAAATGAGTTGAGTTCGAACACAATGAGACATCGTTTGATTAATGGTCATAGAGGTATACCATTAACAAATGTGAAACAACCTATCGATAATGAAAGTAGGTATCAAGACACCGAGTACATTCTTACAAGTGTGAATAAAGAAGTCTGTGTCAAACACCTGAAGAATCCATCCATCAGAAGACATTGATGTATTCCCCACTGTCGATGGTGAGAGAACCTGCCACTAATGACTGCAAGCCTCAAGGCACTCATAAGACTCTAGGTCCCATTTCTAGAATATATGAGTTGAAGTCGATGGAAGGAGACCCACTGAAAGGAGAGAATTAAGGCATCTCTCATCATTCAACATGAGTTATAAAGCAAGAGCTTCATGATTTGGAGGAAATCAGATGAAGAACATGTTCATGAACCAATGACCCTGTGCATATTTCACATGTGCCAAGTGTAAGTGGTACATGAAAAATACCCTCTGAATAACATCCAATGAGGAAAACTGCTAACAAAGGAGAGGAAACCACCAATAATACTAACGGCATCCAAGACACTACATGAATCCCAATGTGTGAATAGATGTCTTGTTGTCGAACACAAGGGAAACCGTCCAGTCAATGACCAATGATGAAATTTCGAGTGTTGGGTTCAAGGTTACCTACCAATGATGAAAGTAGGACCAAGGTGCATGATAGGAATAAAGTATCATGTGACTATGAGACAAAATGATGGTATGGCCGACATGCAAAGTCATGATTTCTGAGAAATGGCCCACATAGGTTGATCGAATTCCTTTGAACAAGAGCATGAGACATATGGACGACTATGGAAGCATAGAATCAGTGATGAAACCATGAAATGCAGATGGCATCAATGAAATTCTCTATAGGGAATGGAAGAGTAACCAGTCGATAGAGAAGACTCTGTAATGAGCTCAACTTCCTAAGGTCGTGCTAATCCCAAAATTGTGATGATAAATGGACTCAATAACTTTGTGCTATGTTCAAAGGTGACATGATTTCTGCCAATATAAGATAATACTCCCTTCTCACCCTTTTTTTTTTTTCATAGACAAATGAATGCTATGATACAGAGGAGGAAACAGGTGTCGCAAGTAAGCAAAACTAGTTCCAGCAGTGGAACATACCTATACTCAATGCAAGGAGATGCATGTAAGATATGAACACTCGGGGGAATGTTCCCTCCTGGGTATAGGGTGTCAAATTGTGAAGGATATAAATGAGTCTCTACTTGGTTGAGGATGCAAAACTGTTGAGAAAAACAGTTTATAACACAAAGTGAGAACTGGCTATAGGCTCAATACTGCAAGCAAGGGCATGAGATGAAATCACAACTTAACACCAAAAAATTTCCTTTTTCATGAAATTTAGTCTACTAGGTGTGAAAAAGGGATAAACTTGTGCCAAATAGATGTCCTTTCAAATCCAATTTACGAGTGTGAAAGAGACAAGTTCACTCGGCAATGTTTTTGCTTTTTGAAGACGAGTTGGAAAAGAGCTTAAATTAAACTCGGTTGGGATTCCTCTAGGTATAAGGCAACATTTTTATGAGTGATAAATGAGGCTCAGCATAAATTCATGTACTAGTTATAAGGGACTCTCGGTCCTATGGAAAAAATCTCTGCATGGGCACCAAATGAAGCAGGGGATCTAACTAGGGCACCCATGTTTGGTAATTTTCTACCACTTGATAATGACACCACTTATAGAAGATGGAAGACTCTGTGTTGCAATAAATAGATTCGTACCTAAGGCATAAAAGTGACAGTTATAGGATAATGCAAAAATGCATGATGGAATGGATACCTATCCTATATGTTGGGTAGTGAAAATACCTTCCCGTGGTTACGAATGACCGACATAATGTTGAAATCCGCAAGAATCCCTGGTGAAAACTACAAAAGCCAACTCAATCCACCTCTGTATTAGTCCATTAGGATAAAAAATGACTCAAAACCATAGAAAGTGGGTAAAAATTGTTATAAAAAGTAACAAAACAAAAAATTACTATGTCATTTTAACTATTTACCCAAATAGTGAAAATTGGACTAAATTACCTCTAATCTTCAATTGGTGATAGCGGGAGCATCAGGTGACAAAATCAGAAACCATATAGACCAAGTAATTCCTCTTCGCCTCCTCTTCCTTTCTACTAGATTAAATTTTTGAATTAGGTTTCAAATTTTGAGTAAATTAGGGCGCAAATTGGGTGACTCGGTGTACGCGGGATACCACTCATCGGGTCACATATATGTGAGATTATACATGACTATGAAAACTACACAGCACGCATACTCAACCCTATACACGACTGTAAAAGAAGCATCTCGCGTACAAGTTCATAATTAATAATTTCTATGGTTGCTAACTCAAATTTTTATTTTTATCTGGTAGGATGGTGCTAGAATGGAGGGAAAGGGAGCACAAGGAGGTAGATGCTGGTGTGGATAGAGATCTGGGGCCCCAAATGGCCTTGAAAATATGTGGATTATATAAATTTTGGGCACTCAAAGGGATGAGGACCCAGGTGAGGTTTCTTGAGATGCTTGTGGATTACTGGGACCCTGACAGTGAAATCTTCAACCTCAATGCAGGGAAACCATTGAGGATTGAAGTAGAGGATATCTAATTTTTGACTGGATTAGCGTGTCGGGGTGAGTTCATAAACCTAAAATCATGGGGGAGCAGGGAGCGGAATGAAAATAGAGGAGTACACAGATGCTCACTATGTAGCAGGGACTCCGAAGGTCAGGAGTCACCTCCCCATCTGAGCATAAACAATCTTAGCCTCAAGATTGTTGTCTTCGCATTGATCAGGATCACGAGATCAACTTCGCTACACCAGGCATCAAGGCCACTCATATTCTATGTTGTAGAGTTCTTGATACCCATAGTATATGATTGGTGTACCTCACTACTGGCTAATATGAAGAGCCAGTTGACAGAGTGCAAAAAGGGTAGCAAGAGGAACTTTGGGTTTGCCTCTATATTATGTAGTTTTTCCTTCGAGCAGGTTCCAGGTTTGGGACCTAGAATTGAGATTATTCCGAGAGGACCTTTCGATCCATCCATGGCATGGTGGACCAAGGTAATGAGATGGCAGGGGGGAAGTAGGGTTCCCACACCCTACAATGAGGATTTCTTCTATTGGTGGCAGCGAAAAGTCATTTCTCTAGATGACTACCCCTATGCAGGGATTGAATTCAAAGGGGACCCTGACATGCCACTCCCACCAGGGACCACCTACGGAGACATAGGTATGTCAAATGTTTTTAAATATTTCATTTTTTAATTTTTGTATAGTAGAAAAAAAATACTTTTGGATGATGCTTAAGTACTAACTAGACACTTGTCTGATGTAGATGTGGGTCCACAATGATCGGACATGCTTCCTTGACATCATCAGAGGAATCAGGGAGATGAGGTGGTGGGAGGAGAAGCTGAGAGAGTCCTTCAAAATGTGTGGGTAAACGTGTCTCATTTGACTCATAGGATTTCGATGGTTCAAGTAAAGGATCTATCAGAAGCCATGCAGTGGCAAGTGGTTGGTGTGCCCAGAGCTTGGGTGTGCCTCTTTTAGCATCTTGCAAACATCCTAGCTTGTTACCATGACCCACATCCTATGTCATAGGTGTAGATGTTGTGGATATTGTAGTATTGAATTTATATGTGTATTGAGGGTGTTAGCCCCAATTTTGTACTATAAACACCATATTTTTTGAAATATATATAATACAGGGATATTCGAATTTAATTATATTACAATGTGTATTTTGGCATAGGGGAAAACCCAGGGTTCAATGCTTCAACATCGCACCAACAAAACCCTAACTACCATCCCTTTCGGCAACACCTACGAAGCAGATGAAGTCTCACCTGAGATAGAGGTAGGGGTGGTTGCAGGACTTCAGTGTCTGCAACCTTAGCTAGGACACATATCTGTGATTACAATACTCTAACAAAGAACTTATAAGTTGTCATTCATTAGTACTTAACCTTTGTTCACAACGCAGATAAACCCTAATTACAGTGCAGCGCAGTATTCAAAAAGATTCAACACATTCAAGCACCAAGCACATCAAAATAGATCAGATCTAGCATCTCATTCACATTATTAGGAACTAATCCATAATATTCATCTAAGCATACATCATTTCACTAAGCAATAATCATATGAAACATAAAACAACCATAATGCACAAAGAAACCATGACACAAGATATACGTGGTTCACCCCCAGCCTAGGGCTACGTCCACCAACTCTTTGTCTTCTTTATTATCTTTTGTCAATCATCTACATGCACAGATCCATAAGGTCCTACTCCGCCTACGACATGAGATCTGCGCACACCTCGCCAAATCCTCCTTCCCTGAGATAGGTTACAGCACAAAGCCTTTACACAATCTCTTACAATCACTTGGACTTAGCCTTGCAAGTCTCACACAATATGCACAAAGCATGTACAACTATCACTTGCACTTAGCACATTGGCCTTCACTTGCCCTTAGCACCTAGCATCACACACTTGCGAACCTACTTACATCGCCTAGATTTCTATTTATACATTAAAAAATGGGCCTAAACATGGGTTAACCCATGGGATGACATCCCCATACCCGTTACATAGGACCAAATCCCAAAAATCCACAAAAGGGGTCGAAATCCTGTGATCTCTGCTTCGACTTGTGCTCCTCCTTTGATAGCCTGTCGAAGTCCCAAAATAGTTCAAACCTGACTAAAGATCTCCAAAAAAAATTCAAGGACCAACAGGCCCCCAACACTCACCTGTGACTCGTCCTGAGTCACTTTGATATGGGTAGCTCTGCCTCAAAATCCTCGATCTTGGCTCGAGCTACTTCGACCTGCTACTGCACCAAGGCCTCCTACTCGGTGAACTCCTGAAGAACTACCTCGTTCACAGGTCCCTCTAAGAGTTGTTCGACTGAAGTGACTACTTGTTCCATCTCTTCTCCTCATCCTTCAATCTCTTCTAACTATTGGCAAGCTACATCCTAGACTGGCTAGAGCCTCTGAGTCACTTCCATGACTTTGTTGTATATGGAATGGATGTGTTGTTTGAACAATGCATTTTTCCTGGGATCATTTCATTCTCTCAACTGCTAAAAAGAGCTTCAGTTCTGCCTGTACCGTAACTTCTTTTTTCTTTGCCTCCTAGAGTTGTGTCTCCAGTGTCTTTAGTTCAGGGTCCTCAATAAGTCTCTCATAAGTCTACGCACTTCTACTGCTAAGTTGTTGACATTCTAAAGCTAATGCTCTGATCCTCTTAATTGTGCTCTGGGCAGTGGCTTCTTTTTGGTCGTTCACGTCCTACAGAGTACTTGGTATGGTTTTTAGCTCTATATCTGTTATTCTCTGTTGAAGTTGCTAGATGGCTTTGAAAAGTTGTGCTACTTGATGCTCCACTAGGTCTTCCTCCTTTTTCTCTAAACCCATCACAGAGCAAAGTGATCTATTGACTTCTTCTTTTACTCCAACCTTCTTTGCGAGCAGCTCTTCTTTCTCTTTTTGGATATGCGCCTTTTCCTCTTCAAACTTTACTTAGAGGGCATCCTTCTCCTTCTCCATAACCCTGCGTTTATCTATTACTTCCTCTTGTGCTTTCTTCAGGGCCACTATGGCCTGTTCTATTTCTTCCTGTGCACAACAAAGGCGGGATTAAGTTGCATCGACTAGTCTACAGAGTTGGGTAGGCTCATCTCCCAACTCGGTTTCTTCAGATGGAGGGGGCGCAGTGAACACTGTGCGGCTGGAGTGAAGGGCATGTTGTAGCCCTTGCATTTTTGCTTCAATTTTTTCATAAATGATCTCTTGCTTAGCTTCATTTCTCTGCAAAAGATCTTCTAAGTTGTTTGATACAGCTATGATGATGAAGTCGAAGTCATCAAGTGTGTTCACAGTCTGGAGCTTGGTCTTACTGTCTTTTGACTTCTTCCGCAATGTGGGTTTCATGGGAGAAACCTTTCTTTTGTGAGATGGCTCTGCCTCATCAGGGGGATTCTGTGGCGGTGTTACTTCACCTTGCTTCTGTTGATATTCTTTTCCATTATTCTCTTCTTTATCTACTTCATATTCACCTCCTCCTCCAGGTGATTCTAAAGAATTTTCTTCTGATGCACTGCTCAATTGTTGTACTTCTTCTGTCTTCTGCCTTCTGCTAGTTCCAATTGTATCATGCCCTTCATGAGTGATCATTAGGCTTCCAATTAGTTTAGGATTGGATAGTTCTACAGGGTCAACATGGATAAGGAGCTCTGTAGGCCACTCCTTAGTTATTTCTTCTAGGTCTTCCTCTGTCAGTTTGTAAAAACTATGTAGTACTTCTTTGTGTTCATCTTCGCGCGCACTAATGTGGATAAAATGTCTGTCTGCATGGAATTTCACAAATGGCTTGAACCTATGCAGGGTGTTCAACATTATATGAGGGACAACCTCAATATCCCTCTTTAACTGCAGGTAGTAGGTGTAGAACACCGCGCTTGATTGTCATTGTTTTCCCATATCACTTGAATACCATAGCGAAGTGAACTTTGTGGCTAAGGGTTCATATGGCTCTGGTTTAGGGAAGGTTGCACCTTCCAGAATCTCCCAAGCTATGAAAATGATGAGGATCAGTAGCCAACTAAAATGGAACTCATAGCCCTGATCCTGAGCTTCGCGGAAGTCTTGGTCTAACTGGTTCACTAATTATTTTGCCCAATTCATCTGTAGCCCCTCCACACATTTCCTCGCGAGGTCAACAACAAACCCTGTGACCTGCGTGGGTCTTTTCTTCCAGACTATCTTACCAGCAATCAACTGGAAATCAAGGCACATTGTGCCATTCTAGATGGAGGCTACCTTGTAGCCTTGCTTCACCTTCTCCACATCGCCATATGTATCTTTAATCTTCTGTGTCAGGGTGCGGTTTGCAACCTTCCCTAGGTAAAAGTCTTGTGGGTCTGGTCCTTGCATGCTCAATCTAGTGATCTGATGGATCAGCATCAGATAGATGGTGATGCATCTGTCTAGCGAAAAATAACCTCCATCGAAGCTCGACAACAGGAGCTTAACGCACGCGTTAACCTCCTGGTGCCTTCCAAAATGGGGTATTTTCATCGCGATGGTGGACTCCACGAGGTCCATAGTCCATGGTTGGGGGATTATTCTCAACTTCTTCTCCTTCATCCTAGCCAAATACCTATGAGGAGGGAGCATGTTGAAGTTCTTGTGATCCCCTAGGTTAAATTCGTTGATCTTTAGTGTCATGATCTTATCTGGTTGAGGCTTGCCTATGCATATCCCCTTTGGGAGGTACGCAGTGACCAAGGTGTATTCGAAGTCCTTGCGGACACTATCACAATTCACCACGCTGGCCAAAGGTGGGATGTAGTCAAGCAGGATGGAAGGCATTAACTTCGTTCTTTCTAAGTCATCTCGATGCTTGGTTCTTTTCTAGTCTGTAGCTTGGGATGGTCTGGATTCATGAGTAGTCGAAGGAGAGGCTTGCACTCCTCTCATCGATGAAGCTTGAACTCCTGTGGACATCACTTTCTCTGCCATTAGATCGATTAAAATTTCCTCTACTGACTTTTACAAAGCGTTGATATCGTCCGATATGCATGCTCGAGATCAGATATCTCAGGCTGATGAACAATTTCTCAATGCAATAGAATGGATGACAAGGTCTCAATAAGCACAAGAAGATAACAATGAGGTCTCTTGTTGGATACAATTCACGAAAGTGTGCTTGGTGCAAAAATCGACGGGATAAGTAGACAACAATGTAACGAATCCTTCCAAAGGACAAGAACCCCTCATCAATGTAGTTATGTCCGTTACGATGCAATCCCAATGGTCCTATGGTGAGATTTATGATCGTAATTGTTGTTCTAATCGTTCAGGAACGTCAATCTAACGATTATAATGCCTCCAACGGTCATATCGCTCTGCCATGGTGAAGTGCCAATCTGAGTTGCTTTGATATTCTGGCGAAGTTCGAATTCTGGAGACCTTCCTTCTGCGAAGTTTTCTTTGGAACTTCCTGTAATTTCTCCAACTTTTCTTTCTTCTTGCTGAGCTTTCTAGCCTTCTTCCCTATGATCTGCATTACTAGGTTCCTCTTTCCATTTTGATTCTTATCTCCTCTTGGCATAGTAAATTTGCGTTGTTCATGGTATTTTGTAGGGTTCAAGGGAAATACTTCTTCTCTGTCTGGGGTAGGTGTTTTACTCTCTTGTACAAACAGGTGTTTCAAATCTTCTTGTTCTCTTTCAACTTCAACATCTAGATTTCTAGTCCTTAGTAGATTTGACTAGTTTTCTTTTTGTTCTAGTAAGTGTGCTATTCTCTTATCCATGAAGTCTCTTAGTTCTTGCTTTTTTTGTTCTCAAGATTCCTGTTCTTGTTTTCCTCGGATCTGATCTTTCTCAATCTAGGTTTTTCCTAGTAACATAGAAAATGGGTTGTTGTTCTCAATAAATTTATCAAACTCAAATTCTTCTTCCGTCAAAGTGCCATGAGCACTCATAGATTTCTAGGTAAGTCTTCCACATAGGGTTATCATCTTTCCTCTAAATAATCCTATTGCTCCCAATGAAGGAATCATAGCAGGATTTCCTAAAATTTCCCAAGTTCTTTCTGTCATAATATTCACCTATGTTTCCTTATCCATAACACAGTCTATGTCGAAGTCTCTTATTCGTGTTTCTATGAACTCTTTCTCTTTGAAGATCTCTGATAAGTTGATATATATGTGGTCATTCAGGGTTTCTTTCATTTGTAGTAATACAGTCTTTGATTCTTTCTGGGGTTCTTCCATGGTCTTAGGTTCTTGGCCTTTCTCAAGGTTTTCTTGTCTCATATTCATTCTTTCAACCTTAGCAATAATTCTAGGGCAATCTAGAATGTCATGGTCCATATCTTTACAACAAAGACAACTAGGTATTCTTTCAGGAAAATGGTTAGCAATATGGCTCGGCCTTCTGCAACTGTAACAAAGGGTTAATCCTCTCTTCCTCTTAAATGATCCCCAACCTTTATTGTACTGTCCACTAGGATCGTGGTAGCTAACCTGTAGAAAATTATTTTTAGGATCCTGCATCCATTTGTTAGTCCAAACATTCTTTCTATGCATAGGAATAACATATCTTTCATTATTTCTATCAGATCTACTCATATCAAATCTTCTTTCTTCTAACTATGCCCTAGTTTTCAGACTAGGACAAAATTTATCAAACATACCTAGATCCATACTTTCAAAACAAAATTTTCCACATATCTTTCCTTTATCAAAGAAAAAAGCTTTCAAATCTTACCTCTTTAAAAAAAAAATCATTGATCTTACCTCTATAAGAGCACAAAGATTTCAGATCTTACCTTTTTTCTTCAAATTTTCCTCCTTTCTTAGCACAAAACTTCTTAAGTCAAGTAGAATATTGTGCACTAAAGAAACATATATACGCACAAATATCTCTTTCTTTTCCTTGGTTCCCAGCAATCACAGTTTGAGGTCCCAACAACGGAACCATTTGTTGGCACAGGGGCAGACCCAGGGTTCAATGCTTCAACAACGCACCAACAAAACCCTAACTACCGACCCTTTTGGCAACACCTGCGAAGTAGATGAAGTCCCACCTGAGGTAGAGGCAGGGGTGGTTGCATGACTCCAATGTCTGCAACCTTAGCTGGGATACAGATCTGTGATTACAATACAATAACAAAACACTTAGCAGTTGTCATTCATTAGTACTTAACCTTTGTTCACAATGCAAATAAACCCTAATTACAGCGCATCACAATATTCAACAAGATTCAACACATTCAAGCTCTAATAACATCAACATATATTAGATCTAGCATCTCATTCACATTATTACGCACTAAGATATCACATTCATCTAAGCATACATCATTGCACTAAGAACTAATCATATGAACCATAAAACAACCATAATTCACAAAGAAACCATGACACAGGATATACATGGTTCACCCCCATCCTAGGGCTATGTCCATCAACTCTTTGTCTTCTTTATTATCTTCTATCAATCATCTACATGCACAGAGACATAAGTCCCTACTCTGCATAGGACAGGAGATCTGCATGCACCTCAACAGATCCTCCTTCCCCGAGCTAGGTTACAACACAAAGCCTTTACACAATCTCTTACAGTCACTTGCTCTTATCCTTGCAAGTCTCACACGGTATGCACAAAGCATGTACAACTATCACTTGCACTTAGCACATTTGCCTTCACTTTCCCTTAGCACCTAGCATCACACACTTGCGCACCTACTTACATCGCCTAGATTTCTATTTATACATTACAAAATGGGCCTAAACATGGGTAAAACCATGGGCCGACATCCCCATACCCATTACATAAGCCCAAAACCCAAAAATCCCTAAAAAGGGGCTGAGATCGCACGATCTCCGCTTCGACTTGCGCTCCACCTTCGACAACCCGTCGAAGTCCCAAAATAAGTCAAACCTGACCAAGGATATCCAAAACTTTGTCAAGGGAAAAAAATGTATATTGATGAGATGGTTTTATTTTCTTTAGTTATCTAACAAATGCCAATCTAAAATGAAATTAGCATAAGCATCGGATACATGATTAGAACTCCTAGGAATGTGATAATAAGTAATAAAATCAAATTGGCATTCTAAAAGACATACCTATAGGAATTGTCGAAGTAAATTAGGATCATGCATGTGGTAACTGTCGTTCAACTGACATACTACTAATTGGGAATCCAAGCAAACCTCTAAATAGAGAATACCATGTGAGACAACATCACACAAAATTTCTATAATGGTGCTATATTTGGCCACATTATTCATGGATGGCCTTAGGCATACACCACCTGAAGACACCAGTAGACCCTCGGGTGAGTAAACCACCCAAGCGGCGGAATCCAAGTTCCTTGTATGATGACTGGCTCCATCTACGAATCCTAGGTAGACCAAAGACTCTGTTGACATCTTCCAACCAAGGGAAAACTTGATAAGAAAGATGAAGACAAAAATAAAGGGAGAAGATATATACACTAAATTACATTAGTATACAAAGAGTTTCGCCCAAGATTGGGGCTTAGGTGTAATATCATTTCAAGTAGAGCCCATTCTTGGGCTCATCCAACATATTCCCTTCATAATATTCTAACTCATAGGATCCTTTTTCTAAGACACTACGCATGATATAGGGACTGTGCCACATGGGTTTAAACTTGCCTTCCCCCAGTGGTTCTTTGGCTTGATCATATAAGCAGACCAAGTCACCCTCGGCATACAATCGAGGATAGACAAAATTATCATACTGGACCTTGAAACGTCTTTTGTTCACCTTGATAGTCATAGAGGCATCTCAACGCTGCTCATCAAGACTCTCTAGGTGTACAAGGCATCGCTCGAGATCGGAAGTGTCAGGTAGGAGCGCGATTCCCAACTTAAGAGAAGGGATTTTTCATTCAATAGGTAAAATCTAATCCACACTGTGTACTAACTAGAAAGGGGAAAATCTAGTGGTAGTCTTGACCAAGGTTCGGTATGCCTAGAGTGCGGGATACAACATAATGCCAGACATATTTATTTTGGCTGACAGTTTTTTGAAAAATGGTATTGAGAGACTTGTTGACGACCTCTAATTTTCCATTTTCCTGGGGGTAATAAGGAGAATAATGACCATGTCTAAACCCCAGCTTATATTTTATTTCTTCCATCTTTTAGTTCTGAAAGTGACTGCCATGATAAGTGACAATATCACTCGGGATACCGAACCAGGAAATAATTTGATTGAATACGAAGAAGGTGACATTATTCTCGTTGGATTTAACTATAGGCATGGCCTCACCCCACTTAGTAAAGTATTCGACGACCACGATAATGTGTTGATGCCCCCCAGCTAAACTTGGGTTGAAATATATGAAGTCCACCCCCCACTTGGTGAAGGGATCGATGGTAATGAACGGGTGAAGAGGGGTTGGATGCAAGCACATTTTTCGACTGAACACCTAGCAGGGGTGACACTTCTTAACCGCTTCAACACAATATTTAAATATAGAAGGCTAGAAATAACTGACTTGAAATTTTTTTGGGGTTGTTGCAAGCTCAGATAGATGACCACCACAAGCCCATAGTGGAAATTGTTTAATAATGACTCGCCTTCTCTGTGATTTAAACAACGATGCAAGATATCGTCTATTACTTGGTGATACAAAGTGTCAGTGATGATAGTTTAATTCTTAGCTTGGTATCGTACATGTCATCGGTCATCTCGTGAGAGATGCTGATGGAACTTCAAATTTTGAAGATAGAGAACAATGTCCCCATACTAGGGGTCAGATGACGAGACAAGAAAAATATGTTCGTCTACAAACAAATAAACATGGATAACATCCTCATATAATTGTTTAAAGTCAGATATTAACTCCATGAATACTAGTGATCTCTTGGATTTTGCAGAAGAGAAATCGAGATCAAATTCTTGTAGAATGACAATCCATTTATTATATTTTCCCCCTATGATACACCCGGTAAGGACGTATTGAAATGGATTGACATAAACAACCAAATTAGTCTTTCAAAGTAATGTATAATGATGTAAACGTTGGATTACGTGAACAACAGCCAAAGCTAGCTTTTCAACGTGAGAATAATTAAGCTCAGGACCGACTAGGCTTCGACTAAGATAGTAGATGACGTGATCACAGAGATCATCATCCTCCTGAACCAAAACAATACCAATCTTCGCCTCATACATGGTGATATAAATAAAGTAATCCCTACTATAGTCAGAAGACTTCAGTAGAGGCGTCAATACCAAGGATTTCTTCAAAGCATCAAAGGACTCCTAGGCTCACTCATCACAGATAAAAGGGGTGTCCTTATTCAAAAGACACATGAAACCCCTAGCGATATTGTCATAGTTTACTATAAACCGATGTAATAATTTATCTTTCCTCTATAAACCTTGAAGTTGTCTAATAGTGCGCGGGGGAGGAAATCGACAAATTGCCTCAACCTTTAACAGATCTACCATGATCCTGATCTTAGAAACTAGAAATCCCAAAAGACGACCAGACCTAATGCAAAAGATGCACTTATGAGGGTTCAAATGGATTCAATAGTAATGACATATTTCAAAAACAAGCCGAAGGTGTGTAGAGTGATCTTCTCTCTTACGAGAGTGAGCAGCGAGATCGTCAAGGTAAGCTTCGGCTATATCCTTAAGATCATGAAATGTGAAGTTCATGGCACATTGGAAGGTTGCTCCAGCATTTTTAAGGTCGAAAGGAATTTTCCAGTATGAAAAAGTACCCCAAGGACAAATGAATGTCATCTTGTGTTGATCCTCAGGTTTAATCTGAATCTGGTTATACCCTTAAAATCCATCCATAAAAGAAAACACTTTGCTTCTTGCACACTCTTCGAGAATCTAATGGATGAAAGGTGTCGGGAAGTTGTCTTTAGGACAGGCTTTGTTCAGGTCATGAAATTACATGCATACATAGATAGTTCCTTGCTTCTTATTCATAGGAACAAGATTGGATACCCATTCAGTCAAGGGAACTAGGTAGATGAAGCCAACATTAAGTAGCTTCTCCACCTTTGCCTCAATAGCAGGGGCCTTCCAGGGATTGACATCTCTAAGACATTGTCAAACAGGTTTAGCATCCGGATAAGTTTTATATCATGCTCGACAATATGAGGGTCTATTCCTAGCATCCCTTCATATGACCAAGAAAATACGTCTCGAAATTCCTTGAAGAGTTTGGTGTAGATCAAGATTTCTTCTAGCGAACAATATGCACTGATATGTACGTTTTCAATCTTGCCAGGGATATGAGAGATATCGATCATGATGTTAGGAGAAATACTCTCCATATTTCCTTCAACATAAATGTTGTGCATATCAATGGGAACTACGACGTGACCAACTATCTCACTCAATGTAGATCGAAAGTCATCTTGTTCGATCGTTTCAAGCTATGGGAGAAAATAAGAGCGGTGATGCATATCATCCCAAGGTTTGTCGGAACCATTCATGGCTTCGATGATAGCTTCATCCGAGGGAAAAGTCTCATCGAGGAAGTCATGTGAAAAATACAATGAAGTGGCCCACACAAGCCTAAGCACGATATCCTCCTCGTCTGTCGGCAAGGTAACAAGATCGAGATCGGTGGAAGAGTCAAGAACAACTTGATACGCAATCTCGATTGTTGATAGTGGAATGGCCATTCCAACATGCGACTGACCTTCACAAGAAAAATTCGGGGAAGGTAGGGTCCATGGATCACTAAAATAGGAAGTGCGGAAAGGAATGGACCTATCCATCGAAATGGGCCCACTGGACGTGGAATAGACATGGTGAATCGGTGCCATGAAGACGAAAGTACCCATAAGGGAAGAATACATTCTGACACTGATATTCTCAGTCGTCGGCTAAGAATTGTCAATCACTGGGATCAATGGTCCAACATATGCATTGGAACTAGCATACACAATTGATAATTGATCGATTGTCATGATCTTCCCTTCATGAGGAAAAAAAAGAGTACAGAAGATAGATGATACGACGACAACCATAACATAGGTCCAATTGTGTCCTAGTAATAAGTTATAATCAAGAGGTGCATCAACTACCTCGACCTCCACCTCTATCGTCTTCCCACCTAACTGGACTGGAAAGGAAGGACGAATACCATGAGGGCAGAAGGAATGACTGTCAAAATAAGTCAACATGTTCAATGATTTAGAAAGAGTTGGAGAATCAAGATCTTTCCAAAAGATCAGGCACATCACACATGTAGCAATGCCTTTCTCAACAACCACATGTTTTATGGTATACTTTGAGTACTCCATGTTTTATGGTAAACTTTGAGTACTCCATGGTAAGGCAAGCGAGTCTTCACATCTGTGATGTCAAACTTGATAACTTTCGAGCCACTGGGTTCTAGAGCTCCTAACACAGATAATAAGGCATTCCTTTATGAAGGACACATCTAGAGTACCTCCAAAGCCGACATCGCACAAGGGGTTTGACCCAGGTCCTCAACAATAGAGTAGTTATAGGCGGATCTAGCATTTGGATTATGGGTAGAGCACTTGAGTACTCCTTTTGGAATACGAGGTGGTGGCTCTAGCTTTTCAATATGTAAAGTCGTCTCCAGAGGAGGAGGAGGAGTTTCTAGACTAGGTATATCCTGTGAAGAACTATAATCTTGAGATCGAGTGGGTACATGAGCTTTTGCATCAACCATATTTATACACAAACGGTCGTCATCTTGAAATGGTGGGTTTTGACTCCCACCAGCCGCATTTTCGGCATTTGAGGAACTCGAGGCAATGTGTTGGTTATGTGGAAAATGGTTCATCGACATGGTGGGTGGTAGAGATGGTATCCTCACAGCTTCTCCAAGTTTGGGGAATAACTGAGTAAGGTGGTCATATGTACAAAGCTTACAGGGAAATTTCACCTTACGTCTTTCTCTCTTGCCCTCTCCAACATTATTATTCATCTTCTCATTATTACCATTGTCCTTGGGTTTATTATTATTATTCCCACCCTTACGATTGTTATTACGTCCTTTCTTCTTATTCCTTCCTGGGTTGTTGGTTACCATTTGGGTCGACCAATGATTGCACAAAATGTACATCCACCAACTGAGTGGGATTGGAAGACATAGACGAACCTAGCCCTCCTGCAGACTAGTTTAGAGAAAACTCTTTCAAATGGCTTGTCACCAAGTCTATAGATTTTACATTAGTGAAGCTGACAATGACATTGACATGAGGTCTGGGATTTTATCTAGAGTCATAAGTTGACCATGGTGCGTCTAGAAGAATGGGGTATAACATCCCAGACTGATCATATATAAGATCTAAATGTTGGGATTTAAAGATCGCTTATTCCTCAATGGTAATTCCGGATGTAGCAACATCCTTCGAGATAGGAGGGTGCAAAGACTTAAGGAACCATTCTAAAAGAAAGTTCAGGGGTATGGAGGACTTAATAAACCTCTTCCATCTATGCCACTCCTGGATATGGTCTAAGATATGAGTGGATGTGTCTTGGCATAAAGTCGACAGAAGTTCTAGGCCAGCATTGTAACGAACTGGAAATTGGAAGAGGTTAAGGAAGACCAACACCATCTAACTAAAGGTCCCATATTCCCCCCTAGGTATCTTGATATACCATTTTGCAAAAACCCTAATGAGGGTGTGTTTAAATAATCTTAACCGAATGGAATCATCATTAAGGTAATTTAAGGAGCACCATAGGTGAAAGGTATTAATGTGATCACCAGGATCCCCGCCATTCTTACCTTCAAATTTTAGAATGTCCGAAGGAAGCTTGGTGGGGATAGGGGGGCATGTAGGATCATGACTCATAGGTTCATTCATCAGCTTAGAAAATTATGGCAGATTAATCATGGCCAAAAAAGGGAGACGAGGTTGCGACATCTAGCTCCAAGCTCCCTAGAAAGATTGTGTTTGAGGAACTGCATCCCATCCAGGGTTATGGTAAGTGTCATGGCCCTTTCTGGGATTGTAAGACCCTCCTCCAGGATGATTCATAAAAGGTGGGTTGGGCATCATTCTAGTAGGAATTTTCTGATGGGGGTTATAAAAATTTCCCCCATCTAGAATGAATCTGTGTTTGGGGTTGACCAAAGCATGAAACTAACCTCCTCTGGGTGTGAATCCAGTGGATAGAGGTGGATTTTTCATGCCAAACGTGTTGGTAGGAATAGGCACTGAGGAGGTAGGGGTATAGGATAGAACTTGAGAAGAATTTTGTCTGCCAAGTTGGTTGCTCCACCCAAAACCAAGAGGACTAGACCTGGGGTTAAAAGCAAGAATGCCTCCCATATTAGGAATCGTTTGAGGAATTTGAGAGCCACCAAACAAAAAATGGAATATAAGGAGGTGTAGTTCTGCCAATCCTAATGTTAGCATTAGGGCCAACAGCTAGGATGGTGTTCAAAAACTGTGAACTAAAGTTCAGCATACCATAGGAAAAAGGACTAGAGGCCATAAGGATGAACTGAACATTATAGCTCGGTGAGTGACCAAGAGACCCGAATGGGTTTGAGGAAAGAGATTGAGCAATCACTATAGTCCGAGCCATAGTAATGATTGGTGCCTCCGGCACTAAAACCATTATGGTTGCAGGAGTCGAACGGGTGCCATTAACTATAGTAGTTGTGGGATTCAAAGAGCTCCCAGTGTTCTAAAGACTAGGTTCAGTACTCATCCTTGTAGAATCACAAATATGAACAGTGGGGGTGTGTGTACCACGTCTAATAACTCTACGCCTTTTCGAAGGCAAAGACTCAAAATCTGGTGGTAACTGTAACAAGCGATGGGAATGGAAGGGATGCTTGTCTGACTCCATGATGACTTAAGACTCAAGATACAAAAAATAAAACCTAGGGCCCACTAGTAATCAAAGAGAACACCAAACATCAAATGGCCAAAATGCACACAAACGGAGTAAAGTGGTTGAAAGTGGCCTCCCTCCCTAAAGAAGGTATGTCTCGCCCAAGAGGGCCCTGAGACTCCCTGCTAAATATTGGAGGTAACATAATTAGTTATAAGGGCCCTTGTGGGCTTAACAACTAATCAGTAAAATCCCCCCAGAGAGGTAATCCTCCATAAAGTTTGTATGTTTTCCGACCCTTATCTGACCCAAGGTACCTGCAAAATAACCCCTGCAAGTAACCTATGTGGAACCTAAGTCAAGCAACTAAGAAACCAATGTATAACTGATGCATAGGCGAGTAGTCCTAAGTCAGTTCCACCGTATGGGCAAGGTAGAAAAGCCCAAAACCTTGAAATTACTGCCTCTCATGGAGGTAAAGGCACTAGGAAGATCCCCATATACGAATAGATCCCCGAAAATATCTTTGATGCTAAGAAGGTGTCGGGGGGATATCCCTTCAACCAACCTTGTGCGACCTCGTGATTAACTCCAGTGTGAGTGGAGCCTCCTGATATTACCAATTATACAATGGATTTCTCCACTCCCTTTGTCAGACACATATGTTGATTTAATTGCCTTGAAAAAGTTTACTCACAAAATCCTATTCCAAGGCACTAAATCCTAAGCTAGTTTGTGCACCCTAGAAAATAAAATTGTGACTAATCAATTTTAAATTATAGCATTTATTTTAGTGGCTATTATTACTCAAAAAGGTATGGTAGTGAAACTCATGATGTTATGACTCACCAAGAAAAGCAAATATGAATATAATGCAAAGTCCTAACTTCAATTTTCAATGAATGATATGCTTCTTAAAAAAAATGCAATTTTCAATTTCAACTCTGCAATTATGAAGTAAAAATGCAATATTTATTTACATGCACTAAGCTAATGACAAAGACTCAAAAGATCAAAAAATGTCAAGAAATGCAAAATTCCTAATATTCTTTTATTTTCAATATAAGAAAAATGAAAATGCATGGACTGAACAACAACTTGATATATAAAACTCTATTGTGTATAGAAAGAGAGAACTCAAGAAGAATACCAAGGAGTGAAACACCCAACCCAATGTACAAGGAAAATCAAAATGAAAAGGTGATGAGAAATATTTTGCCCAAAAATTCAACCCCAAACAAGTTTCTTGTCATCCCGCAGGCACTTAACAGTCACTACAAAGACTTAAGAAGACTCAGCACACATCAAATCCCACCTAGAAACCACCAAACCCAGAAAATAAGCAAATAAGGTTGGTGTACGCGACTGTTCAAGGAAACAAAGCATATGTACGCAGCTTGCAGAGGGACAGCCTGCATATATACACAATTGTCAAGCCAAAAACCACGTATATGTTTCAAAAACAAAGCTAGGCAACAGAGAAGGCTGAAAAACTCAGACCCAGAATGAACAAAGGTAGGAAAGCAATGATACGACAAGAAACACAATAGGAACAAGAGAAATCTAAGGAGAAAAGTACTCCAAACCCTAAGAAATAAGATTCAATCCCCAGTATGGTCGTCAATTATGTTACGAGGAAAATCTCTCTATGGATAGGGTAAACCACAACAGATGAAAATGACTGCAGAAATCAACTATATTCTCAAGTATGCTACATAAACAAATATGCTATCAAGACAAGATAATAGTCCTACCTCGTCCAAACATTTGATGAAGTCCATTGTTGAGCACTTGAGCCAAAGCAATATACGTGCAACTAGTCCTCAACAACCAAGAAAATCAAGCATATGGTGATAATAAATGATGTTATCACATTCAATAGCATAATCCATTATTAAACATGACAAATACGCCCATGTAATAATAATTCAAATATTCGCAAGATATCAATTGGACGAGAAAAGAGTATTTCTATTAATATATGATTAGCAGAAGTGAAAATGTTACAGACCTCTGTGTCGGCACGGTTCGGAACCAAGTAACTAAGTTCCTTCCAGCTGGGCCTCTACCACTTCAATCCTCCACTAAAGGCAAGCTCAAATAAGAGAGGCAATGAAGTTCTCAATCAAATAAGGGAAGATCTTGGGGGTTGAACACTGTGTTCAGACTTAAAGGACAAAGGGATGCAGACTCAATGTGAAGTAAATAATTTCTCTAGAGTAACTTTGCTCTCAAAGTTGAATTATTTCTCCTCTTTTCCATAGCTCGAAATTGGCCCATTTATAGCCTTCAAATGGAACTGAATGGCCGAGTCGAAACATTTCCAGTATATGGAAGGCCAAGGATCATAGAACTCTTGTCATGACATGGAAACTCGACACTAATTTTCATTTTTGGGCACAAATCCCGATGTACACGGGTTGTAGTGGTGTAGCCTACGTATACATATGTTGTATAATAGGCAAGGTGTGTACATGTGGAAAAATATGTATTTTTAGCTCTGGGATTTACAAATAGGGAATCTCAATCTGCATAGGGAAACGGAAAAATTCCTTCTGTGCAAGATTTCATAGGGTGAGGCAAATCTTGATATAACAACGTGTTGTAATTGTGCGATCTCTTCCAGATTCCACACTAGTTTTTTGATCTGAATTGTAGGATGGTTGTCTTTTAACCTTAATATCCACTCCTAAAATATATGTGGGAAATCACAGAAAAATACTTCATGCAAGTCGTTGAATACGTACTTTTCCAGATATTTGCATGGTGTCAACTTCGAGTTTTTGTTATCTTTCTGCGCAAACTCCAACTCCTTTGTTTTCAACTAGCTCTCTATATTTGCCTTCATTGGATTCCATGGTCTCAACATCCCCTTTTAGATTCTCATTCTCTTACCAACTTGTCATCCAATCTGGCATTCTTTTGACACGTCTTCTGCAAATCTCATTCACTCAATCCCATCATGTTCCAACCATCCCAACTATTAGCACAAAAAGTCACCTCTAGATTGCGGCAGAGGTAAGCCCAGTACCCATCATTTTATGTGTCACAATGAACAATCTAAAGGGGGTCGAATGGGCACAGCCTCGGGATAATATCGTGTTAACTCAGAAAACGAGGGCAATATGCACAAGGAAATGAGGTCTTGATCAACTTCAGCCAATAATTTGTAGTAAGGGTGAGTAGGAGGAAGAAATTGAGGAGAAGATGTAAAGGTCTACTCTGGACATCCGGTATTCTAGCAACCTGAGGAGGAAAAACTCTGAAAACAAGATCCTCTTGAATTCAAAGTTTCAGGAAACTGAAAATGCTATAACTATACTGCAATCAAACATCCATTACAACACAGTCACCACAATCCATGTGAATCCTTCGATCATGAACATTTAGTATCAAACACAGATAAGATGGAAAAAGAAGTTGGCTTTCATTAAACACAAAATATCATATCAAGTTACATAACCAAAGAACCAGAGCTTCATTAAAACATTACAATATGGGAGCTTAGCTCAACCATTGACCTTAACAAAATATCAAAACTGAGTATATATACTCAAAACTTCTGCAACTACCAGGAGCGTGATCAAACCTCTGAATTCAAAGCTTCCAGTCAGCGCCTGCTCTGCCAGATTGTGCGGGCATTCTTCTGTTAGACACAAGCTCATATCAGCATGGGTTTTGCAGGAAAATCTGCTAGCAGGAGTACCATGGGCTGATAGTTCAGTCTCCATGGATGGACCTTCCATACCTTCCATTTATGGAGTGAGATGAGGTTTCAACCACCACTCCTTCTTTCATTGACTTCCTTCATTGAGATCAAGATGGGACTTAATGCCCAAGGATCTACCATGCGCTGCTAGTGGCCCTTCGAGTCAACCCAACACCTTGAAACCATGATGGTCTCAGTCTTTAATTCACATGGGCATGTTCGGCTTTTGGTGTAGGTCTCATGAAATTCACACTCTTTTCTTCGTGCTCCCAAAGCTCTTGGTGCCAGCTTCTCCTTCACCGCATTTGTCCTGCATGCAACCTCGGGCCATGACCATGGGCCCAACTCCTGGGCGCATCGTGATTTCAGGCTTCTGGGGCCTTCACATCACTTGACTACACTCTCTCGATACCCAATATTGTGAAATTGACTAACTCAGATGGACGGTTGGATCTGCTTTTCATCTGACAGCTGGGATTTCATCCTCGAAACTCCACCTTGGCTAGCTCTACACTATGGGTGTCAACCCTTCCGCCTAGACCTACTTCCATATGACCTCGTGCTATGACCATCGGCCCAACTCCTAGGTGCATCATGATTTCATGTTTAAGGGGTTTTCACATCGCATGACTACAATCTCTCGATACTCAATATTGTGAAATTGCCTTATTTAGATCGACGGTCGGATCTGCTATGCTTTCGATGGCCGCGATTGCTTCCTTGAAAACCCGAGTCACCAATCATGCATTGGGTGCTTACGTTTTTCCTTGGGCCCACCTCCTATGTGGCCTTGGGCTGTGACCACAAGTCCAACTCCTGGGTGCTTTGCGATTTCACGTTTCGAGAACTTGCGCCTTGCTCCATGCTGAAACCCCCGACTTGCGAAATCGTGATTTCTCTTATCTGTTGCCAAGTGCCCCTCTGGTTTGGATGGCCCAGATATTTTTTATTTTGACTCCTTCCAAGACTCCTAAAAGTCTTTTTTGTGAGCCATTAGATCGGTTGCCACCTATCCCTATAACATCCAAGGTCCAGATCTAATCTTCATTGTATTAGGATTTCACGTCTCGGGATTTTGAAGGAATACTCACCTCCCTTCTCTCGATTTCTAATTTTGCGCTTGCCTCAAATTGACGGTCCACAATTCTCTATGATCCAATGACCCAAATAATTTCATGAGTTTTCACCTCGCGATTCATTACGACTCTACCCTTGGAATTTTCTAACTCGCGAAACCATGAAATCGTTGATCCTGCACCACGTGCCCTTCTAAATTGAATGGTCTAGATCATTCTGTGAGTTTGGAATTTGTGAGTTCTAACAACCTTTCTTATGCACTTCCTGAGTTCTGAAACCGCGAAATGTTGATCTTTTGCCATGTTTCCTTCTCAGTGCCAACAACTAGGATTGACCTCATGACTTCGGACCTTTATCTGATGTTAAACTTCATGCAACTTTATGATCCTGATCGCCTGAGGGTTGCAAATCTGAACTTCTAATGGAATCTCCTCTGCTGAAAACTGAACTTTCTCGCTCACTTGATTTGAGTCCATATTAGGCCGCTCTAAGTGTTGCGCTTCATGCTCATGGATGTGGTCTACGTAAAATAAAAACATTGGCAAATGGCTAAGGGTTCAAGAAAACAGAAGGATCAGTGATAGAGGTAACGAAGATGAGTACTTAAACAAAAAGGGGCAAACAAAATGACTTTTTTGGATGAAGGGGAAAATTTAATGACATGGCCTATGAAAGAGAGAAGAATAGGGCATGTGCATAGACTCGGGTATAAACCACCAACTCACAGGACCCTGACAAGTTCATGTGATAACATTGGCTCCACAGGGGATGGCATGCTCCCTGTGAGCTGCCAAGAATGCGTAGTTCCAGTGCCTTATCTATTGGGCGATGGAGTCATGCTCAAAAAACATCTCACTGAGGATTAAAGGCTGACAAGCACACTATCCTAAAAATGAAAGAAAAATACATGGGCTCCGAAGGAACTTATTTATGTACATTCCTATACTAATTGATTTTTTACATAATGCTAGGTGAAAGAAAACTTCCACCATAGCCATCCACGTAACTTCCTAACTAGAATATCCTTCACTATGTATGTGATTAGTAACAGATGATGCAACCGTAACAGCAGAGTGGTTACATCCTCCATCTTTCCTCCTAATGTTGAGGTTAGGATAAAGATGGGAGGCTTCAATAAATGGAGGAAATGCAACTCCATGTACTCCCTTACAGGTTCACGGAATAACTGAGGAAACCTAGAAAATGAGTAACAAAAAGCCTGCTCTGCTTCACAGTTGCTCACATATGGTTGGATGTCTCTGGTAAGCACAGGTGAGTGAAGGGTTGATGTAGGTGGCTAATCCACTTCTCCTTTGTCTGCTATGATAACATCTGCTAGCTACCGACAAGAAATATCCTCATGTATATCAATGGATGGCTCCTCCTCTTTATCATGTTCCTTAGTGTCTTCATAGTGATCAAATGTAGGATAATCTTGTTTCTCATCATCACTAGAATATTCATAAAAAATGGGCTTCCCTTCGTATCTATGATCAACCTCTAAAATAGTAATTCCATCAAGAATATAACTGTTAAAAATATTCATTGCAGGGACAACAGTAACTGTTGCTTATGGTTGCTCATACACATGATTCTTCTCTTCAATCCTAGGTGAAAATATATCATGGGAAACCTCTTGAAGGAAAAGAGAAGAATCCTCCTCCACAACCATCTCTTCTTCTAAATCTGGAAGGCATTCTTCATCATAAGAAGGGCTGGTCAAAACATATGTCTCATGAACAAAAATATCCTCTGTGCTTCATATTTCACGCAGACCTTCACCAGATTCATCACACGAGGAAGACTCTATCATTTTCTCAATGTGGGATGAAAACTTCTTACAGTAGTCATCCAATATAAGATGAGACATGTAGATATCCTTGTAATATAAATTAAAAGAATCGTGAAAATCCTTCAAAGAAAATATAAACATATTGATCAAGACATCCTCATGAACAAAATTCTCCTCAAGCATGCATATAAGAAAATTAAACAAGTCTTTACCAGGATGATCATGCTTGCTTCCTATGAATCTTGGAAGATAATCATCCCATTCATTTATAGTAGGAAAAACATTTGGAAAACTAGGAACAGAGGAGAAATTAAAAGGAGAAAACCTCTGAGCCAAGATTTTTTCCATTTCAGACCAGTGGAGTCACCAATCGATTCTTTAAACATGGATTCGCCAAGTGAATGATATGCAGCATGAATGCGTCGGGTCTTTGTTCACCATCAAAGACCAAATCTCATCATGGTCATTCTCCCAGGGAACTTTCCAAGCTGAGAAAACAGCTGCTAAATTCCTTCTGGAGAAAGCTTCTCCGGGTCAGCTTCAGGTGTGCTAGAGGTAGCCACAACTGAATTAGTGGAGTGGAAATAGTGGAGTCGCCAAGTGCAAGCTGCAATATTCAATGGTTCTAATATATGATGCACCCTCAAAATCAGAATCTCTTTGTCATTCTATCCCAGGGAAATGTCTTCAATTCGCTTCTCGGCAATGGCGCCAGAAATGTTAGCACCAGAAGTCACCTATGGATTGTGGCAGAGGTAAGCCTAGTACCCATCAGTTTATGTGTCACAATGAACAATTTACAGGGGGTCAAATGGGCACAACCTCAAGATAATATCGTTTAACTCAAAAAACTGGGGTAGTATGCACAAGCAAATGAGGTCTTGATCAACGTCAACTAGTAAGTTGTAGTAAGGGTGAGTAGGAGGAAGAAATTAAGGAGAAGATGTAAAGGTCTACTCTGGACATCAATTCTTCGAGAAACCTGAGGAAAAAATATGAAAACAAGATCCTCTTGAATTCAAAGTTTCAGGAGACTGAAAATGCCATAACTACACTGTAATCAAACATCCATTACAACACAGTCACCACAATCCATGCGAATACTTTAATCATGAACATTGAGTATTAGACGCAGATAATATGGAAAAAGAATTTGGCTTTCATTAAACAAGAAATCTCATATCAAGTTACATAACCAAAGAACCAGAGCTTCATTAAAACATTACAATACGGGGGCTTAGCTCAACCATCGACCTTAACAAAATATCAAAACTGAGTATATATACTCAAAACTGTTGCAACTACCAGGGACGTGATCAGACCTCTGCATTCAAAGCTTCTAGTTGACTCTTGCTCTATCAAACTGTGTGGGCATTCTTCTGTCAGACACAAGCTTTAATCAGCATGGGTTTTGCAAGAAAATCTTCTCGTAGGGGTAGCACGGGCTGACAATTCATTCTCCACAGTCGGAACTTCCATACCTTCCATTTATGGAGTGAGTTGAGGTTTCAACCACCACTCCTTTTTTCATTAACTTCCTTCATCAGGATCAGGACGGGACTTAACACCCAGGGATCTACCATGCATTGTTAATGGCCCTTTGAGTCAACCCGACACCTTGAAACCATGATGGTCTCGGTATTTAACTCACATGGGCATCTTCGGATTTTGGTGCAGGTCTCATGAAATTCACACTCTTTCCTTCACACTCCCAAATCTCTTGGTGCCAGCTTCTCCTTCACCGCATTTGTCCTGCATGAGACCTCGGGCCATGACCATGGTCCCAACTCTTGGGCGCATCGGTATTTCACGCTTTAGGGGCCTTTACATCACTTCACTACACTCTCCCAATACCCAATATTGTAAAATCGACTGACTCATATGGACGGCTCGATCTTCTTTGCATCTGACGGCTATGATTTCTTCCTCAGAAATCCAACTTGGTCAACTCTACACTATGGGCACCAACCCTTCCTCCTAGACCCACTTCCATATGACCTCAGGTTGTGACCATGGGCCCAACTCCTGGGTGCATCGCAATTTCACGTTTTGGGGGTTTTCACATTGCATGACTACAATATCTCGATACCCAATATTGTGAAATGGCCCTATTCTAATCGACGGTCAGATCTGTTATGCATCTGACGACTGTGATTGCTTCCTTGAAAACTCGAGTCACCAATCATGCATTGGGTGCTTACCTTTTTCCTTGGGCCCACCTCCTATGTTTCCTTGGGATGTGACCATAGGTCCAACTCCTGGTCGCTTTGCGATTTTTCATTTTGAGAACTTGCGCTTTGCTCCATACTGAAACCCCCGACTCACGAAATCGCAATTTCACTTATCTGCTGCCATGTGCCCCTCTGGTTTGGATGGCCAAGATCTATTTTCTTTTGAATCCTTCCAAGACTCTTGAAAGTCTCTTCTGTGAACCATCAGATTGGCTACCACCTGTCCCTATAAGATCCACGGTCCAGATCTAATATTCATCATATCGTGATTTCGCATCTCGGGAAGTTGAAGGAATACTCACCTCCCTTCTCCCGATTTTCGATTTTTTGCTTGCCTCAGATTGACGGTCTACGATTCTCTGTGATCCAATGGCCCATATCATTTCATGATTTTTCGCCTCACGAGTACTTAGGACTCTACCCTTGGACTTTTCTGACTCGTGAAACCACGAAATCGTTGATCATGTGCCACGTGCCCTTCTGAATTGAATGGTCCAGATCATTTTGCGAGTTCAGACTTCGCGAGTTCTAACAACCTTGCTTCTGCACTTTCCAAGTTATGAAACCATGAAATGTTGATCTTTTTCCACATGTCCTTCCCAATGCCAATGGCTAGGATTGACCTCACAACTTTAGACCTTTGTGTGACATTAAACTTCATGCAACTTTATGATCTTGATCGCCTGAGGGCCGCAAATCTAAAATTCAAATGGAATCTCCTCTGCTGAAAATTGAAATTGCTCGCTCACTTGATTTGAGTCCATATTAGGCTGCACTAAGTGTTTCACTTCGTGCTCATGGCTACGGCCTGCGTAAAATAAAAACTTGGACGACTGGATAAGGGTTCAAGAAAATAGAAGGATCAGTGATAGAGGTAGCAGAGATGAGTTCTTAAACAAAAAGGGGAAAACAAAACGACTTTTCTGTCTGAAGGGGAAAATTTAAATACATGGCCTACGAAAGAGAGAAGAACAGGGCATGGGCAATAGACTTGGGTATAAACCACCAACTCACAGGACCCTGACAATTTCATGTGATAACAACGGCAACGGAACCATTTTTTGGGTTCTATTTTACTTAGTTATTTATCTCCTCTAATCCTACCTTACTTTCATAGATGACCCAGGTTCATATTTAACAAACTTCCAACAAAATCCCTCTAAAACTATCACCCCCCTTGGTAAACCATAAGGCAACGCAACACATAGGGTGTATTGTGCAGTCTCACCCGAGATATCTCTATGGGTGACTACAATACTCAGGTGTTTGCAACCTGGGAATGAGTGGAGATCTATGGTTGTACCTTGTAATATTTATTTATTAATTCTAACCTTTGATTATAGCAGTCATTCTATTCATGTATGTGAAATATCAGATCTAACTAGTTACTTCATTCATCCATCTAACAGACAACACTTAACGATAATAGAGACACATACATCCAATCATATAACACATGTGTTACCATGGTTCACCCCCTCCTGGGCTACGTCCAAAAATATGTCGCTCTCAAGCTCTTTATTATGGTTTAGTAATATGTCACACTACATGTGTTTACAATCTTGGATCTTACAGCCTCAACAGGCTCCCCGATCCCTGTGTGGCTAGCTAGATCGCACCAGGCTCCTCAACCTATGATCTAACCCTCGGGATCGAGTCACTCATTGCTTCTCTAGCTCACCATATTACAGAAGAGTATAGTTCTTACAACTCTTACACTCCCAGACTCTCCATCTATCCTTCTCTCTTTTCATCTCTCTGCCATCCCTCTTTGTTTTTTGAGTACTACTTATTTATATTATTGGCTCATCATCCATTACAATACATTGCAAAAAACTTAACCCTAACATCATTAGGTCTTCCTTGCATGTGTGCCACACATGCTTCCCTCGCACGTGATGCTTTTCTTTCCATCTGTCCTTTCTTCCCTTCATGCTTTTCTTCCCAAAAATAGCCTTTTCCCCTGACTAGGTCTACATCCAACAATGATGATATAATGTCAAACATCATGGATGCTAATGGAATCAGAGAGAAATTATGACTTTCCCTATCCCATATGGGGTTCACCATTAGTAATAGGAATGGGAATAGATATACCACAAAATTCTTGTAAAACATGAGTTGGTGTCGATAGGAATGAAGATATGAAAGAAAAGGATATAATTTCCCTCAGTGAGATCAACTAAGAATAAACTAGTTACCAATCTATAATTGGGGAGGTTTTTGATAATTATGTACAAGGTATCCAATAAGGACAAGACTCAAGACCTTCCTTGGGTTGATCATAAACGATGACTAATAATGCAGATGGTAAAAAGTAAACTCAACATAATATGATCTAATGTCATGGGGACAATTAGATATGTTAAGTATCTTCCCACCTAGAATTGAGGATAAGTGGATGAAAATGGATAGATAGTTGATGAAGGAAACTCTAGGAATCACAATGATGGGTATTGGGACATAGGAGGTGTTGAAAGAAACTATAATATTTGTAGGTTTGTGGTAACTCAATTCAAATTCTCTAACCAAGGGTGACTCATACTACCATTGGGTTGGAATGATATGTCATCATATGTGATGGTACAACTATTGGTGCTTCTATCATAAAAAAATGTGTTTTAAAATTATTAATGAATAAAAGAATCTATAAAAAGTGGATACATTATAGACAAGGAGACCAGTGCCCCTAACATGTGACTAAACAACTTTTCCATGTGTGGCAAGGGTAGTGAAATAGAATAGGGAGGGGGGGCCTTGTTGGGTCCTCTTAGCAGTTGAATGAATGATGAATTGGAATGAAAGTGGTCTAGTAATCTTGGGGGAGACAAGAGGATAATGAAAATGTGGTAAAGTATTCAACATAACCAACCATAAAAAAATTGAATTTCCGTGAGTCCAAGGGTAAAAAGGCAGGCATTGTGAGGAGAAAGAGGTATGAGGCTCATTCTCTGAGATGCAAACTATCCAAACTCCCAATCTAGGGGAAATAGAAACATGGGTTTCAATAATTCAAAGGGTTAATAGAACCAAGGAAAACCATGATGATGGAATGTTTTTAGAAAATACTAAATGAATGCATGTGGAATTGGGAAAAGTTACCTGCTAATCCAAAAAAAGAGACCTTCAAGGAAAATTCATAGGGGAAACACTAGAAAATGTGAAATACAAAGAGGGAGTATCTACATGCCAATTTGAAAAGGTATACCTAAAGGGATGGGGCAAAGGGCCATGTTATGTAAAGTAAGGAGAAAATATGGTCTCCCGATGGATACTTGCACACATGAAACCAAATATCTAGCATGAAAGTACTCATGATAAGAGATATGGCAGTGCAAACAGTGTAAAAAATGGAGCTTGTTAGCTCACATACTTGTCTATTGAACTTTGGTAAGGGAAACGGCTCCTCGATGAGAATTTTGATGAAAATGAATGGAGCATATGTCATTGAAGGTGGAAATGTCAAGATTCCAATGGTCCAAATTTCATGGTAAATAGAGCTACAAAGCTCTCACATAGAACTCAAGAAGTTTGTGAATGGACCATATAAAAAGTCATGGGGATCATAAGCGCACCTCATTTGTGCGTGTCCAAGTTGTCCCTGAGCTTCTATATCCCACAAAATTCATGAGCATACTATGTGAATACCAGTGATCAAATTCAAATTCCACAAGATTCGAGTAAAAGGTCTTAACCACTTGTTTTATTTTAACCATTCAATTAGGGGATTTCGAGGATCCTAGGCCCATATGACACCCTTTCCAGGTGTGTCATATGGGTTTCACATATTTCAAAATAATATTCATGCATCTCTTGCATGACTATTCATTGGAAAACCATGCATATTGTGAGAAAGACATCTACACAGAATGGTTGTGTGATTGTTTTGGGGAATGTTGCACAAGTATCGTGGCTATGGAGTGAATAGCCATGAGAATATGTCTCTTGATGGTTCACTAGAAAATCATGAAAATGTGTCTCATGACTATTCACTAAACATTCATGATAAATGTGCAAGAATGTGAGGTATAGTTGTGCAACTTCCACAACTATCCAGGGGGGAATCTTTGGAACTTGCACACTACTTGAACTAGTAATCCATGAAAATTGACATGTTTCATGGATTTGAGTTTTATAGATACTTATTCAATTAGATGTTACTTATTCATTTGGAATCCATGCCCATTCTTTGGTGAGAGTGGGAATATGAGGACCTATGTGTAGAGGTGAAGGAAGACCCTGCAGTGATGATTGAGCTAGCTGACTATATTTTACTCAAGTATTTTGAGTTCCCCCTTCTACACTCTAATGAGGATCTATTGAGAGAGTTTATAGAGATGTGGTGTTTGGATGAGAACCAATTCAAGGTGTGGGTCTAGTTATTGGAGCTAAGTGCTTGCGTCAATATCTATTTTCTGACTAGGCTCCCAATCAAGGGATTGAATTCCAAGCTAAGTCCTTGGATGGAGGGTGTGAGGACCAATTATTATCTTGTGTCCTAGTAATACATTGGCCAAGAGGGCATGGACGGGGGTTCCATTTTGATCATCGCAATCCAAGACTTGTCCACATAGCTAGTGTCCACAATGGTGGTGTGGATCTATGGAACACTTAGATGATCACAAATGGCTAGAAGTTATTTGTAGATTAGGTGATCCATGGGCCTTTGTATGCCTGGGCCTCTCTAATGAGAGAGGTGATGTTTTCCTAGTCAATGCACTATCACACACATGAGGAGGGGTAATTTTCCTTTGTCTTAGTACTCTATTTTTTTTTCTATGAGTGGATGGTGTTTTTACACCTGCAATTATTTCTCCAGGAAGGAGGGTGCTAGGAGTCATGGATGAGGTGGTGGGTAGAGGTTCTAGCTCACATGGGTGGGTGAGATGTGGGTTGATACTTCACTTGTGAGTTGGTTGAATGGTAGTGGTCAATTCCGTAGGTTATCCTCTAGTTTCCCTATGTGGGGATGGATTACAAAGGGGATCTAGGGATGTTCCTCCCCTTTGGCAAGCAGTGGGGTGCCATGGGTAATAACTTGTATTTTTTTATTTTCTTTTCTTTTATTGTTTTTACTACTTTGGCTACATGTCTATATATATTAACGATGGCTACCATTTTTCTGTGTTCCTATGTGGGGTTGATGGGGTGAGAGATACCAGTGGTGAGAGGGGTCATGGGAGCAACAGCAGAATCAGCAATGGCAGCTCCCAGGAAGCCAAAGGTAGTGGGTCAAAAACATGGTTTCCATGATGGGGCAAGGTTGGAATCCCAAAGGCCCCAATTGGATCCAAATATAGAGGTCAAACAACGATTTATAGTAGATCTTTGAAAAAGAGTATAAATTCTACGATGATTGACAATAGAGCTTTGTGCATAGATAGTAGACCTATGATGATGCTCGACATGTTTTTTTGTGGTCTTGCATAGAATGGTTGGGTAGATATTAATGACGATATCATTGATACCTACATTGGGATTGCATCAGAGTGGCACCCACTTCTAAGGTGAGCTACAATAGTAGGATATATTGTTAGGGGGTAGTGGGGAGCCCCTATAGGAGGAGTAGGTAGAGAACCCCCACTATGGGGGTATCTTCCACTCTTCAGTCAGAAAATGAAATATTTCACTCTTAATGTACACTATAGACACTAAAATATACTTCTATTTGTTGCAAAAAATGATTCAACTTAATAACATCAATCTCAACTTGGCAAGGCTTGATTTCCACTTTCAATTCCATTTCAAACAGAGTTTGTGAAAGAGTGGTGGAAATAGAACTTGGTTTCTCTTTCTTAGACTCTTTTTCCAACTCCTTTTCTAGGTCTTCAATATCTCCCAATTTCTCATCCGATCCAACTTCTAATTTATAGCCACCAACCTCCTCGAAAGGTCCAAAATTGTTCACTAGAGCTACCATGAGGAGGGCCATGTTGCGAGAGATACCAATGATTCATTCTTATATCCTTGCAAATATCTCTTTTGCTACATCCCAATGGTTTTTTTAACTAGAATCATCCACCATGGCTAGGGTTCTATTAATTCCTTCTCAAATCAATTCCTAGATCATGCAACTTCACATAAAAACCTCGAATAAAATATCTATGATATGAATATGATCAATAAATTTTTATGCATATTCCACTAGAATAGTTCATCACAATAGATATTGTGATATTTTGAGATCTTCTATTATGAAATCTATTTCCTTAAATCCTAAATTTATTATTACTAGCTTAGTTCACAAATTTAAAGAAATAACTAAAATTCAAAATGAAAGAATGAGAAAATGAACACACCATCCACACAGATGAACACAAGTTGTGACCTAGGAAACCCAATATGGGAGAAAACCCATCTGGAAGGTGAGCTCTATGATATTCTCTCTTTTATTTAGTTATGAAATGCAAGTACAAATAAAGGGACACTCACTATGGAGTTTCCTTTGACACCGTGGACCAAAAGGATGCTACAAAATATTCTACCTCTTCTATTATTCTCTCAAATACCACTCCTATATTCTCTACTCAACTATGGAACAAATACAATACCAAAAGAATGAAACCCCTTCTCTTCCTAGTGGCTTGGTATTTAACATAGCTTGATAGTTTTCTATGGTTAGGGTTAGGGTTAGGTTTTTCGCATGCCTCAACCCTCAATTAATATTAGGTTTTTGGATATTTGAGAATATTATTGAAATTCTACCCATGACTAGCCCCACATGTGTGATTAATGGGGACTAATGTGGAGACAACTTAGTACCATGGTGGTCAACAAGGTAGGTCAACTTGAGGGAGGCATAACTTCTGCATACGAGCTCCAATTAAGGTGTTTTTCAAATTGTTAGAAATATCTCAGTGTGTATAACAACACCAAAGGGTTGTGAGTTATGATAGCAAAATTTTGACCCCCAAAAATGTTGTTTGATGCCTCAAACTAGTAATAGAAGGTTTTGGACCCCAAATTTCCAAACTGGGACCTACCACTAAAATGGGCCCTATAAGCCAATTGCTCCATTTTTTCCACCCATAAAGTACAAAGATATATGAAAAATTATATAATGATCCATTTTGTATCAACCCTTACAACCCTTAAGCACACTTTCCAAGGAATCAATGGTTATACTAGATGTCACCATTATATCCTACAAACAAACAACATTAATGTTGTGAGTAATTATTAATATATGGATTACACCCTTCTGTATTATGCACCCACTCATTAAATATTTAAAGACATCAAAATCATTTCTTAACCTTTTTCAAGGAATTCCTTGATATAAGGGTCCCTAGGATTGTACCTTACCTTCACTTCATGTTCAACCTTTTACTTAGCTAGAAATATGAAATATTTTTTGAGTCCTCCCTTGTTGAGCCCCACCTCTTAGGTAACCATCATCTAGCTATATGATTCTTTCTACCTCATAATCACAAGAATCATTGGATACCACTTTAGAGGATATTAGGTGATACTTCAACTCCATTTTAGCTTCATTTAGTCCATTTAAAAGTCTCACCTCATTATATTCAAGATTTGATCCAAATTTATGAGAAGAACGAAATGAAACACAAATTTATAACATTAACACAGAGATACAGTGAACAATAATAGAGATACAATGAAACTTGACTTCTATTCAATAAAGAAATCTATTGAAACTATAAAATGCATAATGAAAACAATCTTGCTCGAATGGTGGTAGCTAATCTCTGAGAATCGATGTGGAAGCTATGTGGATCTTTCTCAGCACATTACAATGAGGCCTCCAGGCCTTTTTAGTATCAAGAAGTAATCAGAAAACCCTATACATCCAAAAACCTAACCCTAGGGTATGAAGCACCAAAAGTCATGTGAGCCTCAATGTGGTAAGTTGTTACATCAACTTCCCGGGGTCGTAACTTTTGCATGCAATATTCATTTTAGGTGTGCGATAGGTTATCGAAAAGTTCTATCATACGACTACACATGTTTTCATCGCACTTTGACTTTATTTACAATGTGACTATGGAGAGACCAAAAAACATTGTTTAGGGCCTCAAAACAGCCCCGAAATTTTAGGACCTGAAAAGCTAGAAAAAACTGCCAAGATGAAAATTGTATGTGAGCTATTTGAAATAGGTAGGTGGCCACCAATATCCACCTATATCAATCCTCCCACCTTAGGAAGAAATGGTCTCGATTACGTTGAGTTTCACCATCAGATGAGGAAATTTCTAGTGAATTTGGCCTCGGATGAGCCACTTTCCTTGGTGCAGGAGTTTCCCTACTTTGGCAACATGATAAAGTTGAAGCTTATGTTGGTGATTTCCCTTAACATGTGTGTCCATGATCTGATCAGTGCATGTTTGTTCCATGCATTCATGGTTGAGCTCTGTTGGTGCCAATTGTTCTACTATCTCTGAGGTGTCCAATAATGGTGGAAATTATATTTGAAAGAGGTCCACATTAAACAGTGGGTGCAAGCCAAGAAAGGGGGGAATGTTGAGCTCAAAAGCATTGTCATCCACAACCTTGGTGATGGTGTAAGGTCCATAGTAGAGTGGATGAATATTTTGATGGGGTCCTATAAGGAATTCTTTCTAAAAGTGCAACCAAACTTTATCTCCCACCTTAAACTTGTGTGGAACTCGGTGTTGATCATGGCGATGATTGTACTTGGAATTGGACTTCTATAAAATATCATGAACCTGTTGGTAGATGTGTTGGATTCATTCAATGAATCGGATGGCTTTGTAGGCTTCGGTTTGAGCATGGGATGATTATTCATGTGTGGATTCAAGGGGTATTCCAACATCCATGGGACCCAATGGTTGAAATCCCAACCCCACCTAAAAGGGGTTGTGGTTGATTGAGCTATGTATGGCTATGTTGTAATTGTGCAAAAAATAGAGAATACTCTCATCACATGTGCATAGATGCTTGGAATTGTACATGCACAAGATATTCACTATCATCATGTTGATGACCTGGGTTTGGCCATCCATTTGGGGGTGCAAGGCAATGAATTTGGTGAGCTTGGTGTCCAACAGTGACTAGAGGCTCGACCAGAATTTGATGAGGAACCGGTTGTCCCAATCTGAGATGATGGTTTACGGTATCCCAAAATGTACCCTTAATCATTCAAAGACGAGCTTGGCAGTGGCCTCCACTATGATTCTCTTCTTGTAGGAGGCCGAAATAAAAATCTTGGATTATTGATCAACCACAAAAACACAATCATTTATCTACTTGGTTGAAGGAAGGCCCAACATGTAGTCCATCAAGATGGATTCCTAGGGCCTATTGGGAGTATGCATAGGGGTGTACTTTCCTTGTTTCATAATGGCCAGTTTGGAAATGGCACAGGTCGTGCATGACCTAATATACTTGTTGACATCCTATCAAAGTTTTGATCAATAGAAATGTTGTTGCAATGTTTCCATTGTATTTTCTACACTGAAGTGCCATGCCACCCAATTGTAGTGAGCTTCCCAAATCATCTTTTATCGCTCGCTTTATGGGACACAGAGATGGCCCATATGGCACAAAAACACGTCCTGAAGATGAAAATTAGTGACAATTGTGTTTTTTCCCGGCATATGGTAGGTAGTGGCAAAGTTAGGATCTCCCTCGTAGAGTTGGGGCCATTTGGAGGTATCATGGCTATAGGACTGTAGCACCGTGGTTAGCATTTCAACTGGAGGTTGACTGAGGTAGTCAACGATGTGGTTGGTTCTCCCTATATTATACTTGATGTTGAGTTGGAACTACTATGAGTATGTGGAACACTTTTGATGGTGGTCATTCTACAATTTTTCTTATGTTTGTATGAACTGCAAAGGCTTAGGATCAGTTTGGATGACTGTCTCCTTCCCAAGAATATAAATCCTCCAATGGAAGAAGTCTTGTACAATGGATTACATTTATTTTTCGTAATTGGGGTAATTGCGGACAATATCTGATAGTGTCTCAATATGATAGGCCAAAGGATGTTTGTGTTGAGTAAGAACGATTCCCACAACATATTCTGAAGCATTTGTCTCAATATAAAAAGGTTGTTGTAGGTTGGGTTATGAGAGCACCAGGGTGATCACAAGCACTACTTCAAATAATTGAATCCCTTATGTTGTGGCTAGCCCCACAAAAAAAAATTCTTTCCACCTCCCCTGGTCACTTGGCTAAGGGCCGGTGCAATATGGGAGAATCCCAACAACAACCTACGAAAGAAATTAGCAAGTCCTAAGAAGCTTTGAATCTTAGTGAGTGTGCCCAGTGCCAGACAGTCATGAATGACCTGGATCTTAGCTGGATCGACATGCACCCCATGTTCGTAAACAATGTAGCCTAGGTATTGGACCTTGTTCATGCCAAAGGAGCATTTTTCCAAATTTGCATATAGTCTGTGTTGTCGCAGAGTGTGCAGAACCTGTTAAATATGTTGCAAGTGTTTCACCCAACTCTTTTTCAAGTTGAGGATCTCATCCATACACACCACCAAAAATTAATTAGTTAACAACCGTAAGATATTTTCCATCATACTCGTAAAACTTGTTGGGGAATTTGTCAAGCCAAAGGTCATGACCAACCATTCAAAAAGACCTTCTTTGGACTTGAAGGTAGTCTTCCATACATCAGTCTACTCTATTGGGAACTAGTGGTAGCCAAACTTCAGATCAATATTACTGAAGTATTTTTCCCACTTGAGCTAGTCAAGGAGATCATCAATTTGGGGAATTGGGTACCGATTCTTGACTGTGATTTTATTTAAAGCTCGGTAATAAATGTAGATTTTCCAAGTCTCATATCTCTTCTGCACAAGCATGATTGGGCTTCCACAAGGTGATGATCTTGGTTGGATGTGCCCCTTTTCGAGAAGCTCTTGGATATAGTTCTTGATTTCCTCATTTTCTGACAAAGAGTGGTGATAGACTATCCCATTAGGTAGTGGTGCATCAGGGGCTATATCGATTGAATGCTTGACCTAACAGTGCAGAGGTACCCCAGTGAGTGAGGAGAATATGGATTTGTATTATTCCATGACCTTATCCACTTTCTTTTGTTGCGTGGAGAGACATGTCGTGGAGGACATGGATGTGGCTGCAACCTTATGTTCACTTTGAGCATGAATCATGAACAAGAAAAAATTCCTAGTCTGAGAGATGACCTTCCTTCATTTCTTGGAAGAGATCAAGGAAATGGAAATAGGTGGTACTACCTCAGGTATCCTGTATAATTTCATGTATAATGTAATAATAACACTATTAGGCCTAGACTCGTATACAAGCTGATGTTTCCATAAATAAGATTGGCCCAAAAGAACATCAAAAAATTCAAGGGCGTAAACATCACACAATACCTCATCTTTTAAGGGCTTGATGTCATAGGGCATGAGGCACTATTGGCTGACATAGAGATCTCTCCCTTGGTGGAGCCATCCGATGGTGTACGATTGTGGGTGCAGTGTTGTTGGAAGAGCCAACCGCTTGATGAACTTCTCTGATATGATTATTTTGGCTACCGATATAAACAATGAAGTGAAATGGAGTACCCTTCACCCACACCTATGAATGAAAGAGGCGCTTACCTTCCTCTAGTTCATCAGGTTCCCCAGGATGGATCTTGGTGGTAGAAACAGTGGAACTGGGTTCTAAGTCAATGATTTGTTTCCCTTTTTCTCGTTCTGACTTAGAGTCAAAACCCACATCTGATTTAGAGTCTTTCACCTTGGCCACCAATGACTACTTTGAGTGCCATTCAACGATTTTATTCCAAGGGCTCTTATGGAACTCGCACCACTACCCAATGTCTTTCTTTGTCTTCCCACCATACTTATTTGTTTGTGGCTTAGAATGGTTGTCCTAATACTTTCCATCCTTTCTTTGTCCTTTCGTCTATGGGTTGGGAATTCCTTTTCCCTACTTCTATTGTGAGGGATTCACAAACCCAAACTATTGCATCTTTTTTTTAAGCTTCTACTCAATTTTGAAAGCATATCGATAGGCCACACCTAAGGATGATATGTCTAGAAACTCCATTTTTGTCTAGATGTTTCTATGCATACTTCCATAGTACTTGAGAACCAGATGTTGCTCAGATTCTTTGATACCCAGCTTGGTGTGCAAGGTATGGAAGACATTGATGAACTCTGGCACTATTTGGTCCCTTTCCTACTGCAATGTGATCCATATTGTATATAATTCATCATAAATCCCAAGTAGTATTTTTCCTTAATCGCATCCCTAAAAGAAACCCAAGTGGGTGTGACTACAAATAATGAATATTCCTCAGTTGCCTTTTCCTCACAGAAACTCTCCCACCAATATTTGACATGGGGGACAGCCTTAAGGAGTGCAAATGTAATCTTTTCTCTATCGAAAAAGTTATGGAAAAAAAATTACCCTTCTAGAAGGTTTAACCATTGGTCTACAACATTTTCATCTATCTAAACTTCAAATATAGGAATATCAAAATTGATATGTACATTGAAGGGGGCGATGCCTCCGCTCAAGGAAGATGTGTCACCTGTTGGAATTCATCAAAGGATTTGTGCAAAATTATACATCATATTGTTCCTCTATCGCATGAGGGATTCCTTGAGAAGTAGTTTAAAGGGATCTCTTGCCCCATCGTCTCTCTTGTATTCCCCCATGGGTGACCTTCAAGTTCGGTGAAGCTGATATTGCAAAGGCTCAACCAGTTCGAGTCCTAACTACTTATACCATGACCTCATTGGGGACATGCCCATAGAAACAAAGGAAGAGAAAAGCGCTCTGATACCACTGATCTAAATTTATGAGCGGAACAAAATGAAACATGGATTTATAACATTAACACAGATATAAAATGAACAATAACATAGATACAATGAAACTTGACTTCTATTCAATAAAGAAATCTACTGAAACTGTAAAATGCATAATGAAAACAATCTTGCTCGAATGGTGGTAGTTAATCTCTGAGAAGAGATGTGGTGGCTACGCGCATCCTCCTAGGCACATTAAAATGAGGCCTCCAAGCCTTTTGAGAATCAACAATTAATCAGAAAACCCTAGATATAAAAAACATAACCCTAGGAGATGAAGCACCAAAAGTCATGTGGGCCCCGATGGTTGGTACATCAACTTCTTGGGGTCGTAACTTTTGCATATGATCTATGTTTTAGGAACATGATATCCCATTGGAAAGGTATATCTAAGGAATACACTGTGACTATGATCTTTATCACACTCCAACTTTGTCTACAGCGTGACTGTGGCGAGCCCAAAAAACGTTTTTTAGGGCCTCAAAATAGCCCTGGAAGTTTAGGACTCAAAAAGCTAAAAAAAACCTGCCAAGATGAAAAATTTATGTGAGCTAGTTGGAATAGGTGGGTTTCCACCAATATCCACCTGGATCAAACTTCTTTGGTAACACCCTCCCATCACTTACCTTAGGATAAGAAAAAATCTCAATCCTACCTCTATCTTTTAACTTCCTGACCAAATAATCCCTTCTGACTTGATATAGTTCCATTACTTCTTTGATGGAATTATTTTGAATTTATAGAGACTGTGCTAAATTAGTTCTAGATTGAACTTGTGGTTCCTCCATCTGAGATAATTTCCCAAGTCACCTGATTCACAAACACAACACCACTTTCTTTAATCCAATCTACTACAATTTCCCATTCTTGGAATAGATCTTCACTTTTTGGATATTATCAATTGCCTTAAGTGTGACAAAGGGTTCTTTCACCTCTACATTTTTTCTTGGATTGGAACTTTTTATTCCATCATTCGCAAAAGGAGAATCTGACATATGTGAGGTCCTTTCCTTGGATATTAATAATGATTGTTTCCTTTACCTGAATGGAAATTCTTCTTTTTAAGTGTCCATACTAATGACACCAATGGTAGTAAAAAGGGATATTTTGATAATCTAGAGGTTGTAATAAAATCCACCCTTCATATCCAATTTCTACTGAGTTTGGAAGACCAATCATAAGATCCATCTCAACACACATTTTAACTACAATTTTGTGAGAAGTTACAAAACGATTTGGGTCAAAGAAAATCAACTCACTCAAAATGTCCCATTGCTTATTAGTATGTTATTTTTCCATAGCTCAATTGGGATATCTGTAATTTTTACCCACGGGGACTGCAAAGACACCAACTCTCGATGTTTTCTCCAAAATTAATGCTTGATTCAATTATCTTGATATCCTTAAACTTCCTGAAGATGAAATTGATCCAAACTTTTGCTAAGATATTAAAATCTGGAGTATACCTTATAATCAGTTTCCAATTTGGTCAATTTATCTCCCCAAAGAAGATTTTGAGATATACATACATGAAATTCCCACCTGAGCATATTTCCAATAGTGTTGGATTTCCTCCAACATCGCTCTTTCCTACCAACTTTAGTGTATTCTCCTTTTGTCTTACAACCTGAGGTCTCTTGTTTTTTATCTTTTAGTCACCCAATTTTTTCTTTCCAAGAGCTTAATGATTTTAGTTAACACATAACCCACTTTTGATCCCTTCCTATACTTCCATTAGAGTCTTCAAATGATGTGCATCGACCATATGGTTTGTATCCTCTTGATTTCCATGAACAGAATAAGTGTGAGATGGATGGATCTACCTTTGGACTGGTAATAGGTAAAAACCATAAGTTCAGAGTGTGTACAACACCTATTATACATGGGTTTGGTCCCTATTAGGTTATGGGTCCTACATCTATGGGTCCATGGACTGCTCCTCAAAACTAGGATGTTGGCTTAGGGAATGTGGTGGTTGTGGCTAACATGTAAACTATAGCTACATTTTTTGAATATGACACTAAATTATTCATTATTCTTAGACATATTGAAAAGGACTAAACAATCCTTCATATGTAGAGAATATCATTGTCAGTAAAAAAAAATAGTGAACCAATTCCCATGTATAATGTCATTTACTCTTGTCCTATCACACCAATCCTTCTTTGGAAGCACTTTTGGTATTTTGGAAAGAGTTATGTTAAATGTTCCCCCATTTAATAATTTTGGAAATATTGACTATAGAGGAGACATAGAGGAATTTTATATCAGATCCAATTGTCAAAGTGACAATTTTACTGAAATAATCAAACACAATTTACCATTTACCAATATTGTAGGAGAGAAAATCAGAAATTTTCACTGAAATAATTAAGCGTATTTCACCATTTACCTATTTTTAGGATGGATAATAAGAAATTTAAACTCTATTTGTCAAATTCCAACTCTAAGAAGGGGCACTGAAGTAACCCTTTTCCATTTCTGTCAAAGGAGGAAATATGTTTCAACACCCTCCCTTTAATAATTTTGAAAAGATAGTGTAGAGGGAGACAATCATGAGTAGATATAAAGTTTTCAACAAAGAGAAAACAAATAAATTTATTTTTTTTCAAGAA
>JZKD02S1818056.1:339623-350634 GCA_000966675.3 Picea glauca | reverse complement strand
ATAGTCAAAATCATGGAAATCGTCGGAATGGAACGAAACCAAAGCCAACCTGTGCGGAATGGCTCATAATGATGGAATATGATGATAAATTCCAACTGGACCCCACAATGCCTCTTAAATATCCCTGTACTCGCTCTAACATCCATCTGGCTACTCTAGTCATCATAAGTCTCTGCCATGTGATGATGTCCCAAAGTGGGGACATTACAAATCACCACCACCTCCTAAAGTTCGCATGACCTCCTGGTCTAGGATCGTTCTTAGTAAGGAGTCGAATGAGCTCTCGGGTCCTCTTTGAACCCTCAAAATTTTATACCACAGGAATTATTTCTCTTCCTTGCATGCAATTTCAAGTTCATGATGGTCCTTACACTCCAATGGAGTCTTCCACGTGACCCCAGTCCAAAACCATAGGTTAACTTTCCACTTCAGTGAGGAATACAAGAGGTTCGTGAGACCTCCCAATCTAGGATCATTCTTAGTAAGGAGTCTAATTAGCACTTGGATCCTCTATGAACCCTAAAAATATTATAACACGGGCCTTACTTGTCTTCCTTGCATGAAATTTTAAGTTCTTGAGGGTCCTAACACTCCAATGGAGTCTTCCATGTGATCCAAGGCCAAAAACATGGGTTAACTTTCCACTTCAGTGAGGAATTTGGGACTTGAGGTTTTAGGGAGTTTACCCACTCCAACACACAATTCTCCCGAGTGTGCGAACTTTGAACTAACATATCGTATGACTGGCACTTTCCTCTGATAAACGATGTATCTACACTTTGTACTATGGAATTCGAAGCTTCGAGAAGCTTGCACACTTCGACGATCACACTCCAACTCTTCCGGATAACCGGACTTCCGAACTACACTGGATCTTTGGACACGTTTCCTCACAAATGTATGGTCCTGATCTTCTCCAGATCCCAAGACTTTGGGAAATTCATCTCCTCCACATCACTTACACAAAAACCTTCAAATGAGAGAAGTCTAAAGGACTTCAGGGTTTATCACCTAAGCTACTTTCCCAGATCTAACGGCTAGGAAAGGTTTGCCTCTCCTCGTGCGGATCTCATTCACTTCGACCTTGAAATTGGAAAGGGATCTCCCTTCAAATACTTTTGGTCACTATTTCTCCTGATATTTAACACTCGAGGTGACTTGGGCTTCTGCGCACACCTTGTGCTTCACTGAAACTTTGAATATTTTTGGGAAATCTTCCCACACACTCTTTACACTCGTCTTCTTGAGACTTTCTCAACATTTGACTAAGTGTTGACCCTGTGCACACCTTGAATGGGTCTCCTTGATATTTTATACTCAGATGAGTATATGTGCACTCCTTTCACTCACTCACAAAATTTCACATTATCTCTCCTAAGCTTTTGAGTCTGAACATGACTCTACCTTCGCACTCCTTGAGTGGCTATTGTGCACTCCTTGCACCAGTGATTTAGAAGAGAAACAATTGAAACTTACATAATACTACAGGTTCATTCAATTAACCATGAAGTGCACACACAGGTAATAAAACACATAAATTAAATAACACAACAATACTCAGTTACTCACAAGTAAGCATAAGAAAAGATATGAAAGTGATCCTCCTCTATTTTATTCATTCTGCAACGTATTTACAAAGTTCTCAACGACTCTCTACAACAACAAATAACAATTCTCAGTAGCCTCATTTTGGGATAGATTACATATATTTATGCATAGAGGGGCTTCTCGAGCCTTCTTACTAACCACTCTAGTGCTATCACATCACAATTAGAACATTCTACCACTAAGGCTTATTACAATAAATGGATAATTACAACCCAGATATGAGTCGATGCTCAATATCTATACAATCCCTTAGGAATTTAAGAAATTAAAATCTCTTGTGATATCATATAATGTCTCTTTCCTCAAAACATTAAAAATATTTAATTACAATGCTTTCAAAACAGTAAATAATGTGCTCTCCTTTGGGATTCAAAACATTTTGAACACACATGCTTGATGTTGAGTTGTCCTCCACTTTCCTTATTGAACGTTGATTTCGATGCTCCTGCATCATAATCCTCTGGACAAAAATATTAATGGACTCATGTCCATGAGCTCCTGGATATCAGTCTCAGTTATCCAATTGGAATCTTTTGTTGGATAGTCTTTCCACTTAACCGGATACTCATAATAAATTTTCCTTCTGGTCGTCTTCGCAATCCTTTGATTTAGAATTTTCTCTATCTGTGGCATCTCCACTATGGGAATTTACTTCCTCCACTGAATCTCCTCCTAACCATGTGTCCCTTATGTATCATCTATCTGGTAAGGGTATAGGTCTTATACATTCAATATTGGTGATATTCCAATGTCTTATAGCAATTCAATCTCATAAGTATTCGCAAAAAAAATTCTGAGGATCTTACAAGGTCCTATCTTCTTCATCTTCATCTTGTTATATTTCCCTTTTGGAAATCTCTCCTTCCTCAGATGTGCTAAAAATTGATCTCCAATTTCAAATTTTACCTCTCTTGTTCTATGGTCTACTCTTCTCTTGTACTTCTGGATGATATTCTGTATTTGTCCCTTGATCTAATCATGTAACTTCTTCATCTCTGCAGCAAAGTCCTCTGCTCCTGCGCTTCAGAATTCATTGTGTCCCAAATATATTAACTCTGAAATTCCTCTTTTATGCATCCCATATACAATCTGGAATGGAAGTTTACTAGTGATCCTATTCAATGAGTCATTATACTCAAACTCTGTTTGGGGAAGAATTTGATTCCATTGGATGTTATGTTTAGTGACCAAACTTCTCAACAGGTTCCCTAAACTTCAATTCACCACCGCAGTCTGTCCATATGTTTGAGGATTATGTGTCAAACTCAAAGACAAACTTGTCCCTAGTTTCTTCCACAAGGTTCTCCAAAAATGTCCAACAAATTTAGTGTCCATGTCTGAAACTATACTCTTCGACAATCCATGCAATCTCACAATTTCCTTGAAAAACAAATTTGCTATTTGAGTAGCATCATTGGTATTATCACACAGCATGAAATTTTTCATCTTCAAAAATCGGTCAACCATTACGAAGATTGAATCATTTCCTCTCTGGGTTCTTGGCAATCCCATAACAAAATCCATAATTATGGCATCCCATGGCCTGTCTTGAATAGGAAATGGTTGATATAATCCATTATTCTGTTTCTTTCCTTTGGCATATTGGAAAATTTTTCATCTATCCACTAATTTCTTTGCATCAGTCCTCATTCCTAGCCAATAATGAAGAACTCAATTTTGCATATGTTTTATCATGGCCAAAATGTCCATCCAATCCTCCACTGTGTTTTTCCTTCAACAAGTTATCCCTCATTGAGCATTTTGGGATACACAATCGGATTCCTTTGAACAACAACCCACCTTGGATCAGATACTCCATCCACTAATTTTTTTCCCTTATCAAAGGGTTCTCACATGCTCCGTCCGCTTCCTTGAAATATGGATCTTCCTGATACATCTCCTTGAGGTGTTCAAATCCTAAGGTCTCCACCTGAAATTTCTGCAAGATCAAGCATCTCCTCCTCAAATCATTTTCAACTTCTTTAGCGCTTTTACTAATTTGCTTAATAACAAAAGTAAAATATGCATGAATTCTACCCATTTGGCATGTCTTTGGTTCAATTTCTCTTTTCTGGTTATAAACTGCAATGCTCAATTGTCAGAATACAAAACAAACTCTTTCAGAATAAAATAATGTTTCCTCTTATTTAAATATTGAATCACAGCCTAAAATTCCTTATCATATGTGTAATACTTCATTTTAGCATCATTCATCTTCTCACTGAAATAAGAAACTGGCTTATTTTCTTGGCTTAAAAATGCGCCAATGGATACTCCACTAGCATCACGCTTAACCTAAAATGTCTTCCTAAAATATGGAAGAACTAGAAAAGGTTCTTCTATTATCCATGTTTTTATCACTCTAAATCCTTTATCATCCTCCTTTGTCCAATTAAAATATGTATGCTCCTTCTTGATGGTGTCCATTATAGGTGTGCAAATACTACTGAAATTCCTATAAAAACTTGTCAATCCATGAAAGCTTCTTACTTCAAATACACTTCTTCGAGAAGGCTAATATCTTATTTCCCTGATTTTCTCTAGATCCATCTTCAATTCATTTGAAGAGATTACAAATCCAAAATATAAAATTTATGTTTTCATGAAAGAACATTTCTTCAAATTCACCAACATCTTCTCCTTCCACAATCTCCTCAACACCATCTCCAAATGTCTCAAATGCTCCTTTTTAGTCTTACTGGAGATTAATATATCATCCAAATAAACAATTAAAAACTTACCAATTAAATCTTTGAGTACCTCATTCATCAACCTCATAAATGTACTTGGGGCATTCGTTAATCCAAACAACATAACCAACCATTCATACAATCCTTCATTTGTCTTGAATGTTGTCTTCCATTCATCTCCATCTCTCATTCTTATCTAATGATAACCACTCTTCAAGTCTATCTTGGAAAAATAACTAGCTTCACTCAAGCAATCCATTAAATCATCCATTCTGGGTAAAGGAAATCTATACCTGATGGTTATTTTTTTGATGGCCCTTGAATTTGTGCACATTCTCCAACTTCCATCCTTGTTTGGACTCAACACAGTTGGTATGGTACACGAGCTCAAACTTTCTCTAATCAAACCTTTATCCAACAACTCCCGGACTTGATTCTTGACCTCTTCATTCTCTTGAGGTGTCAATCTATACATTTATTTATTTTTCAAATTTTCTCCTGGAATAAGGACGACATGATGACTGATACTCCTGATGGGTGGTAAGGAGTGAGGTAACTCATCCACCACAATGTCAACGAACGCATCCAACACCTTCTGAAATTATACAGAAAAATCATTCATAGAAGTTCTTGTGATAATGATTCTTGGTTTACTTACAACAACAAACCACATCTCTTGTTCCTTCTTGACTTCTTTCAAGAGTTCCTTCCTACTCATGAGAACTATACTTGGACTAGATTCCTCTTTGACTCCTTTTTATTCTATTGGAAACAACATATTCTTACACCCATTATTCTCCAAGGTATAAATATTCTTTCTTCCACTATGTATGGCATTCCTGTCATATTTCCATGGTGTTCCCAATAGAACATGACAAACATCCATGGATATAACATCACATAGAACTTCATATCTATAACCACCTATCTTAAATTCAAAATTACATTGTGGAATTACCATGATTTGATGTCCTTTCTGCAACCACGACACCTTGTACAGATTTGGATGTGCAGTTGTCTCCAACTTTAGCTTTTCCACCATCTTTGTGGATGCCAAATTATCGGTACTCCCACTATCTATGATCACCTTTCATACCCTATCTTCATTCTTTAAAGAAGTTATGAACAAATTGTTCCTCTAGACTGGTTCTCTTACCTCTTTCTCTAGATTTAGGAGTACTTTCCTCATCGTCAATCATATTCCTTCTTCTATTGCATTTTATTTCATTTCTATCTCTACATTCCTCTTTTGTGCTTCAGAAATGTGAGCTTATCCACCTCCTACATTATTTCTCTCAGGACATTCCCAAGACATATGCCCTCTCTTTCCACAGGCATAACACTTCATTTCTCCTCCTCTACCTCTTCCTCTTCCTCTGGGAAAAGAGTTTCTTCCACCATAGTGTCCTCCTATAGAAATTCCTCCTCTCTCTGTCTGATTGTGATACGTTCAAGCTTATGGTTTGGGTTTCTGGAAAATTTTTCCAACAATTCATTTTCCTCTGCAAGGACTCTTTCCTTTGTTTCATTCACTCTGCTTCCTCACCAAATTTTCCTCTACTTTCAGGGCCACCTGATAAGAAACTTCCACAGTTCTCATGGTCATCATGTTGATTTCATCTTGGATCTCATATCTCAGGCCATTAATGTACCTAGCAACATTTTCTTCATAATTCTCCTTATGTCATGCTCTGATGTCTATCTTATAAAACTCTTCGTTGTACTCTTTCACCGACAAACCTTTCTATCTCAAATTGTGTAGCTTTCTGAAAATATTTACCTTATAATCCTTGGGTATGAACTTAGCCTTCAATTTAGCTACCATCTTATCCCAATTTTTTATTTTGGTCTTACCTTTGCATCTTCTGTCATCTTGCAATTCGTCCCACCATAACATTGCATGTCCTTTCAATTTGGTTACTGTGTGCTTCACTTTATTTTCATCATCAATATCTTCATAATAGAAGTACTTGTCTAAAGCACTTACCCAGTGAAGAAATCTTTCTACATTTAAATTACCTTCATACATTGGGACCTCTATTTTTTCTATGGTTCCCATCTTGACAACAACTCTCAACAGTTGCTCCTCTGCTGCTTGTTCTCCTACAACTTCTTCTGCTTCGACATCCTCACTTTCAGATTCACTGATGTCACCCACATCAGTTGCTCTTCTCTGTGCTATCTCCATGGTGTCTATCCTTGCATGAAGTTGTCTTATATCCTCTTCCATGGTTGCATTGACCGCTGGTCTATCTATACATCTTATTGGCGGGATGATTCCAAGTCTTTCTCTCACAGAGAGCTTAATTTATTTCTCAATACCACTTGATGATACCAGAAAAGTATCCTTCCTTTTCCTGTTGTCTACAGAAAAAATAACACTTTGATACCACTTGTTGCAAACCCCCACCACCTCCTAGGGTTCACACAACCTCCCAATCTAGGATCATTCTTAGTAAGGAATTGAATGAGCTCTCGGGTCCTCTATGAACCCTCAAAATCTTATACCACAGGACTCATTTCTCTTCCCTGCACGTAATTTCAAGTTCGCGAGGGTCCTAACACTCCAACGGAGTCTTCCACATGACCTCAGGCCAAAACCATGTGTTAACTTTCCACTTTAGTGAGAAATACATGAGGTTCACATAGCCTCCCGGTCTAGGATCGTTCTTTGTAAGGGGTCGAATCAACACTCGGGTCCTCTCGGAGCCTTCAAAATATTATACCACAGGACTTATTTCTCTTCCTTGCATGAAATTTTAAGTTCGCGAGGGTCCTAACACTCCAATGGAGTCTTCCACGTGACCCCAGGAAAAACCCTTGGGTTAACTTTTCACTTCAGCGAGGAATTCGGGACTTCAGGCTTCAGGGATTTTACCTGCTCCAACATGCAATTATCCCAAATGTGAAAAATCCAAATTGATAGATCAGATGACTGGCTTTTTCCTCTGGTCAATGATGGATATACACTTCATGCTCTAGGCTTCGGAGCTTCGGGAAGCTTTCACACTTACACGATCACACTCCAAGTCTTTTGGATAACCAGACTTCTGAACTACACTATATCTATGGACACATGTCCTCACAAATGGATGGTCCTGATCTTCTCCAGATCCTGGTACTTCAGGAACTCCATCTTCTCCACGACACTTACACGAAAACCTCTGAATGCACGAAGTCTGAAGGACTTCAAGGGTTATCACCCGCGCTACTTTCCCAGATCTGACAACTAGAAAAGGTATTCTTTTCCTTGGGAGGATCTCGTCCACCTCGACCTTGAAATTTAAAAGGGGTCTCCCTTCAAATACTTATGGTCACTATTTCTCCTGATCTTTAACACTCGAGGTGACTTGGGCTTCTGCGCACACCTTGCGCTTCACTAAAACTTTGAATATTTTTGGGAAATATTCCCACGCATTCTTTTCAATCATCTTCTTGATACTTTCTCAAGACTTTACTAAGTGTTATCCCTATGCACACATTTCATGGGTCTCCTTGAGCTTTTATACTTATATGAGTATATGTGCACCCATTTAACTCACTCACAAAATTTTACACTATCTCTCTTGAGCTTTTGAATCTGAACACAACTTTTCCTTCGCACTCCTTGTGTGGTTACTGTGCACTCCTTGCATTAGTGCCTCCGAAGAGAAACAATTGAAACTTACAGAATACTATAGGTTCATTCAATTAACCATGAAATGCACACATAGGCAAAAAACCATAGAAAGTAAATAACACAACATTACCCAGTTACTCATAGGTAGGCATAAGCAAAGATCTGAAAGTGATATGCTTCTATTATATTCATTTCACAAAGTATTTACAAAGTTCTCAACGACTCTCTACAACAGAAAATAATAATTCTCAGCAACCTCGTTTGGGCATATATTAAATATATTTATACATGAAGGGGCTTCTCGAGCCTTCTTACCAACCACTATAGTTCTATTAAATCACAATTAAAACATTCAACCATTAAGGATTATTACAATAAATGGATAATTACAACCCAGATATGATTCAATGTTCAATATATGTACAATCCCTTAGGAATTTAATAAATTGCAATCTCTTACGACCTCATACAATGTATCTTGCCTCAAAACATTAAAAAAATTCAATTATAATGCTTTCAAAAAATTAAATAATGTGCTCTCCTTTTCAATCCAAAACATTTTGAAAGTGTGTGCTTGATGATGAGCTATCCTCCACTTGCCTTGTTGAACGTTGATGGCAATGCTCATGCAACATAGTTCTCTGGACAAAAAGATTCATGGAATCTTTTCCATGAGCTCCTAGACTGTCTTTCCATGCTTCTAGATATCAGACTCAATTATCCAACTGACATCTTTTGCTGGATGGTCTTTCCACTTAACCAGATACTCATAATAAATTTTCCTTCTAGTCCTCTTAGCAATCCTTTGATTCAGAATATTCTTTATCTATAGCTTCTCCTCTATGTGCATCTGTTGTCTCCATTGAATCTCCTCCTGACCATTTGTCCCTTTTGTATCATCTATCCTATAAGGGTACATGTCTTCTACAATCAATATTGGTTATATTCCAATGTCTTCTGGCAATTCAATCTCTTAAGCATTTGCAAAAAAAATCTGAGGATCTTACAAGGTCCTATCTTCTTCATCTTCAACTTGTTATATTTTCCTTTTGGAAATATCTCCTTCCTCAGATGTGCTAAACCCAAATCTCCAATTTCAAATTTTACCTCTCTTCTTCTTTGGTCTACTCTTCTCTTGTACTTCTGGATGCTATTTTGAAGTTGTCCCTTGGTCTGATCACATAACTTTTGCATCTCTGCAGCAAAGTCCTCTGCTCCTGCACTTCATAATTCATATCATCCCAAATCTCTTAACTCTGAAATACCTCTTGGGTTAATCCCATATACAATCTGGAATGGACTTTTACCAATGCTCCTATTCGGTGAGTCATTATACACAAACTCAGCTTGGGGTAGAATTTGATCCCACTGGTTGTTATGTTTAGTGACCAAACTTCTCAACAAGTTCCCTAAACTTAGATTCACCACCTCAGCTTGTCCATCCATTTGAGTATGATGTGCTTGTAACATCCCCATCCACCCACAGGTAGGGGCATGCTACCTACAAGCCCACCCTTGGACTTCGTAATCTTACCGATACCTTCTTTAATTTATAAGAACACATAAGATACATGATTTAGCGACATGCACAACAATATCCAACAATCATGCATAATCTAATATTTATTTAAATGATAATTAAAACACACAGCGGAATACATTCATACACAGATAATAATATCACAACAAAGAGACATTATCTTTATAAGTAGACCAAGGACGTTCCACCCAACCGTAGACACCACTGATCCAAATCTCAATAGCAGTGTCACCCCTAAGCTAGGGCTATGAATCCACAAGGATGGTTCCAGAGTGTACTTGGGTTCCCAAACCAGTCATCTCTCAAGCTCTCACAGTTTTCCTAGTACCCACAACAATCCAAGTACCCAACTCTCTTATACCCAGCCTATACCGCCCAAGAGAATGGACCTCCACCCTTCTCTGCCACATAGTCCCTCAGGAAGTCCTTCCCCTTTGTCCAGGGCCTCCATCACAGCTGGTCCAAAATCTCAATGTTGGAACCCTCAAGACTCGCATTTGTGAGAAAAACAGGGCACGGGCCAATGCATCTTAGACATGCAGGCCCCAAGTCATGGCTAGATTGCACCAGCGACCATTACAGCCAACTATCCTGTGGCTAATTCTCAACAATTCCTTTCCCTTTTCCAATACAAGACATAGGTGAGGATGGATCAATGGATGGGTAAGTGAGTGCATGGAAGGGTGTGAGGGAAATAATGGTACGAATGTAGGAGGGAAGGAATGGACGATCCAATGACCAACTACCACAACCACGACCAACCCCATAATCAGACTAGGGATGGGTTTAAGTATCTCTAGTGGGGAATCAATAACCTCATGGCCTTCCCCAATAATCTCACGTAACCAATCCCCTCCCTTAGGCAAAAAGGGTAATTAACATAGGAATAAACATTTAGCCTTTCAAGCCCCCTCTCTTATGGAATCATAGCCCCCTATAACTCTAGTCCTTATCTGTCTAGTAGCCAACGATGTGTTTATTATTAATGATGATCAAAACATTACATTTCTTAGGCATACTGGCACTTTAATAATCTTTTGGGCACTCATGCCTCTCAGCATTGTAACAATACATTATTTAAAATGAGGGTTCGAAACCCGAGGTGTTACATCCCCTCCCCCTTATTTAAAATAGAGATCAAAATCTCAAATTTATTCAAAAAGTTGTGGGTACTCTGCCCACATGGAATCTTCATGCTCCCAGGTAGCATCTTCGGGACTGTAGAAGGTACACTGAACTTTTACCAGTTGTATAACTCGGTTCCAAAGCATTTTGACCTTTCTGTCCAATACCCGCACTAGCTGAACCTGAAAGTCTCCCTCCGTCTCTACTTGAATTAGATGCAAATCAATAACATGGTTAGGGCCATGTACATATTTCTTTAGTAAAGATACATGAAATAAATTATGCACATTCATGCAAGCATGCAATGCAACCCTGTGATGACACTCTTTCCTTCAGACTTTGGTAACCCTGTGATGAAATCCATGGAAACCTCCTCCCAGCGCTGACTTGGGATGGATAATGGTTGTAAAAGACCCGGGGTCTTAATTG
>JZKD02S1818056.1:318014-336304 GCA_000966675.3 Picea glauca | reverse complement strand
ATTACTAATCTAAATTACAACTAATGGCCTAAATCCGACATAAATAAAATAACATTACTAATCTAATATGCCCCAATTAAGTGGTAATGAGCCAATATTAGGGCTTAACAGTTAGGGCCATGTACATGTTTCTTTAGTAAAGATACATGAAATACATTATGCACATTCATGCAAGCAGGCAATGCAAGCATGTATGAAATTGGCCCTATTCTGTCCAATATTTCAAATGGACCATAGAATATGGTTGACAACTTTGTACAACTACCCAATTTCAATGAGCTTTTCTTGGGCTTCACTTTCAAAAGTACATGCTCCCCTACTTTAAATTCTCTAGTTTTCATGTTCTTGTCTACATAAACTTTATGTCTATCTTGAGTTTCCTTTAAATTCTGCTTGATCTTAACCACCTAGTCTTTCATGTCCTTGAGCAACTCTAGGCCAAGTACCACTCTATTTGTTGGGTTGTCCTAGCTTACTGGAGTATCACATTTCCTACCATACAAGGCTTCAATTGGGCTCATTCTCAATGAAGCTTGATACCCATTATTATATGCAAACTCAACCAAGTGTAAGTAATCTTCCCACTTAGATGGCTTATCCATCACATACATTCTCAGCATGTCTTCAATTATTCGATTGACCCTCTCTATTTTCCCATCTGTCTGGGGATGATATGTTGTGCTAAAGTTTATATTTGTGCCAAATCCTTTAAACAATCCACTCCATAAATTGGAGGTAAACTTTGTATCTCTGTCCGAGACAATTTTCCTAGGTATCCCATGCAACCTAGCAATTTCCTTCATGAAAATATCTGCAATATTAGTCATTGTATGCGTTGTCTTCACAGGCACAAAATGAGCATCCTTTGTTAATTTTTCAACCACCACCATGATTGAATCATGTTGCTTATTCGTTATGGATAATCCTATGACGAAATCCATGGTGATCACTTCCCATTTCTTCTCTAGAATTGGCAATGGCTGCAGCAAACCCGTTGGGTGCCTATGCTCAACCTTCACCTTCTAACATTCCATACATCGAGCGATGTAATCGAAAACATCCTTCTTCATTCCTGACCAAAAGAATTGGCTTCTTACTACTGTAATTATTTTCTTGTAACCAGGATGTCCAGCATAAGGAACATCATGCATTTCCTTCAGTACCAAATTCTTCAGTTCTCTAGAACTAGGAACATAGATTATGTTTTTATGCATGAGTAATTCATCTTCCTTTATCTCATACTATTTTATTTTTTGTTGCACATCTCCTTGCTATAAGTTTTCCTTTACCTGTAGGTAATGTTGATCTGTAACAAGATCATCTAAAAATTTTCTCTTCAAGTCTGACTGATGCATACTGACAGTAGTAGCATGCATGAGATGCACTCTTCTACTAAGTGTATTGGCAAATTTATTCTCCTTTCCCTTGATATGTTTGATATCGAAGTCATATTCACTTAAAAATTCCATCCATCTTGTTTGCCTAGAATTCAAGTTCGGTTGTTCAAAAAGATACTTCACGCCAATGTGGTCTGTCCTTAATTCGAATTTCTTCCCCATGAGATAATGCCTCGACATCCTCAAGGCGTGGACAATGGAAGCAAGTTCCAAGTCGTTGGTGGAATATTTCCTCTCATGTTCCTTAAGCTTTCTGGACTCATATCCAATGATATGTCCATTTTTTGTGAGGACTCCCCCAAGTCCTTCCTTACATGTGTCTGTAGATACCACAAAAATTTCATTTGGGTCAGCAATCTTTAACACAGGTGCACTAGTAAGTAATTCCTTCAATAGATTAAAATTCTTTTCACACTTGAGTGTTCATTCAAATTTAGTTCCCTTCTTTTGCAAGGAAGTGATGGGATGAGAAATCTTAGAGAACCCTACTATGAACCTTCTGTAGTAGCCATATAATCCCATAAAATATCTGACGTTTGACACATTACTGGGTGTTGGCCATCCTCTAATGGATTTGATCTTCTCTGGATCTACTGCTATGCCCTAATCTGAAATAATGTGTCCCAAGTAATGAATCTACTTTTGATAGAAAGAACACTTACTCAACTTGGCATAAAACTCATGTTCTCTTAGTACTTTCTATACCAGTCTTAAGTGATGTTCATGATCCTCTTCAGACTTAGAATAGATAATTATGTCATCCAGGAACACTATGACAAACTTATCCAAATAATTTCTGAATGTGCCATTCATTAAGCATATGAATACAGTTGCTGCATTGGTCAGTCCAAATGGCACCACTACAAATTCATAATTCCCATACCTAGTCCTAAAGGTTGTCTTATGAATGTCTTATTCCTTGATTCTTATCTGATGGTATCCTTACCTCAGTTCAATTTTTGAAAATATCTTTGCTCCTCTTAGCTGATCAAAGAGGTCATCAATTCAGGGAAGAGGATACTTGTTCTTTATAGTGTACTTTTTCAGCTGTCGGAAGTCAATACACAGCCTCAAGGTTCCATCCTTACTTTTGACAAAAAGTATTGGTTCTCCGCAATGTGAAACACTTGGATGTATTTACCCTTTCTTCAACAATTCCTACAACTGCATTTGTAATTATTTTAACACTGGTGTCCTCATTTTGTAAGTTTTTTTTGACACCGGGGCAGCTCCTAGCACTAAATCAATTGAGAAATATATCTCCCTTCTTGGTGGAAATCTATCTCCTTGTTTTGAAGCTCTGCACTTCCATCTTCATACTTCTTACCGTTTCTATTAATGTTTCATGCTCTCATTTTCCCTTGCATCCATTGGACTCTGTCTCTACATTACCAACTCTGGTATTCTGGCCTTCAACCTCCTTATCATGACTAGAGGCTCCCTCGCCTTCTTCCACTTCCTCAATATGCATCCTGAGCTGATGTGCTTAAGCCCCTTAATTCTGCAAAATGTGCAAGCGACCATTTTTTCAGAATTACGCATATGGTAAACAAAATTGTCAACAATGCTATAGTTCCTTTTGCTTCTTAATGCATACCCCCTTCTCTCCTAAGGCTGTGTGACTTCCCGTTCAAGTTTCTTCAATCCTGAGCTGAATTGGCTCTCTGAAACCTTGATGGTTTCTCTCTATATCTAAACATAGGCCCTTCTGGATTTCTGGTGTAGATCTGATGGCCCCGGCAACCTTCTCCTTCACCCTTGAGAAAATATCAGAGTTGGCGCTAGCTCCTTTTCTCTTGGCCCCTCCTTAGATGTGACCTTAGGTGTTGACCTCATGCAGATGCACGATTGCGGACACACTCAAAGGTGGTTTGGAACCAAACTACTTTTCACCTCATAATTCACCTCAAGCTACCATGTGTCCTTTTGCCAAAATTGTGGTCTCGATTACGGCCTAACCTTAGCTTCTTAAAGCCCAAGCACCTCCTATCCCCACAATGCAAGGTGACCATTGATATTGCAATATTAATGGTGCTTCTAAACAGACGACTAAGATCTACCTCTTGGGAACCAACAGTTCTGATTTACCTCTCCCAAATCGATAGTTGTGGTCGTTTTGGAATTCCAGACTTTAGAATTCTCAAGTCTCAAAATTTACTTCCCTCAAAATACACGAGATTCTGCCATGTGTCCTTTTGAATCGGATAGTGGGGAATTACTTTTGATGATTGGACGATCGTCATTTACTTCGAGTCCTTACCTAGAATCCATAACTTCATGCCACATGTTCTCCTGATATGATAGTTCAGGTCTACTTCGGACGATCCAACAATCGACATTTACTTCGGGTCTTTAGCTCTCTGCAATTCGGGAGTTTCAACTCTCAACTAAAAAATCTTGGAGTAATTTCTCTGGAGTCCACGATCCATCGCCACATAGAAAAATACTGTAAGCAGACACATTGTCCAATCAGGCGAGTGAAACGTGTCATGTCCTATCTGACATTTCAATCATCTGCATGCTCAAAACTTACTGACATGTGGTGCACATCCCCTGTAACCACGTCATCCCTGGTGACGTCCACAAGCCACGTCACTTTGGAAATTCTGGGGTCCACATCACCTCCTGGTGACATCATCGTGCCCCACTACTTTGGCTCTTTGGGCTTCGAGACTTCAGGAGTTTCCACACTAACACACTTCCAATTCTCCCGAACTCCAATTTCTCAAACTGACCAAAATTTCTCCATGTGTCTCCCTTATCAGATGACCCATATTAACCCTGGACTTTGGGACTTCGAAAGTTACCACTGCAAGGATCAATGACTGCCATTCCTTCGGGCCTTCGAACATTGGAAAAATCAAGAAAGTTTTTCCAAAAAAAATTTATCCTAAGTTTGCGATCCACTGACGTGTGTCACCCATTGATCGACGACTACGATTTCTTTGGGTCTTATAATTTTGGAAATATCAACTTTCAACCTTCTCTTTTCCCCGAGGTACATGTATTTTTGTCGTGTGTCCTCCTAGATCAGACGGTTGAGATTCACTTCGGCTCTTCGGGCTTCAGAAATCTCAATTATCAACTTCTCCTCACTCGCTCTTTCCCTGAGTGATTTCACCCAGAGCACATGATCGGTTGACGCATGTCCTCCTATGGATCGATGTTCCCTAACTACTTCGACTATTCGTAGTTTTGATGATCGAGCACTAGCAAGTCACATCCCTGCATGCCTTTCAATTTTCGGGGGCACGCATCGATGGTTTGGAGTAACCTACTTTTCACCCCACATTTCTCCTGATGCTGACATGTAACCCCTTGGTGAAACTGTGGTTTGGATTGCGGGAACACCTTGGGAAATTATCTCTCATGCAACTTGGTTCCCTGCAATGCCTCATATCCGTTGATCTCTCTCTCCCATGGGATTTGACGGTTCTGACCTTAGCCCTTGCTTCCTTTTCATCGAATGACCCTTGTTCACCTGTCCTCTAATCCAACAATCTCAGATCTCTCCTGATCCTACAGTGGCGATCACTCCCGAATTCAAAGATGGACGGTCATGATCCTTCGAACCCCTTACAATGGGTCTCTGACGTTATATCTCTTGCGTATATTCTACAACGCCATTCCTCCTAATATTTTCAACTTCACGGTCAGAATTCGATCTCAACCCCGAGACTCTAACCAACAGACCCGGCCCATATCGGCTCGGTGTTTCAAACAGAAGCTCTGATACAAATATGTAACATCCCCAGCCACCCACAGGCTGAGGTATTCTACCTACAAGCCCACCCTTGGACTTCGTATTCTTATCGATACCTTCTTTAATTTATAAGAATGCATAAGATACAAGATTTAGCAACATTCACAACAATATCTAGCAAGCATGAATAATCTAAGATTTAGTTAAACTATAATTAAAACACACAGTAGAATATATTCATACACAGATAATAATATCACAATAGAGAGAACTTATCTTTATAAAAATGTGACACCAACTGGCTACAGACCAAGGACATTCCACCCAATCGTAGACACCACTGCTCCAAATCTCAACAACAGTGTCACCCCCGAGCTAGGGCTATGAATCCACAAGGATGGCTCTAGAGTGTACTTGGGTTCCCAAACTAGTCATCTTTCAAGCTCTCATAGGTTTTCCAACACCCACAACAATCCAAGTACCCAACCTATACTACCCAAGAGAATGAACCTCCATAGTTATCCGCCACACAGTACCTCAAGCATTCCTTCTCCTTTTTCAAGGGCCTCCAACACAGTTGGTCCAGAATCTCAACGATGTAACCCTCAGGAGTCACAATTGTGAGAAAAACAGGGCACATGCCAATGCATCTCAGACTTGTAGGCCCCAATTCATGGCTGGATTGCACCAGCAACCATTACAACCAACTATCTCATTGATAATTCTCAGCAGTTCCTTTCCCTTTTCCAATCCATGATGCAAGTGAGGATGGATCAATGGATGGGTAAGTGAGTGAATGGAAGGGTGCGAGGGAAATAATGGTACTAAATTCAAGAGGGAAGGAGCAGATGAGCCAATGACCAATGACCACGACCACAAATAACCCCACAATCAGACTAGGGATGGGTTTAAGTATCTCTCGTGGGGAATCAATAACATCTTGGCCTTCCCCAAGAAGCTCACATAACCGATCCCCTCCCTTAGGAAAAAAGGGTAATTAACATAGGAATAAATATTTATCCCCTCAATCCCCCTCTCTTGTGGAATCATAGCCCCCTATAACTCTAGTCCTTGTCCGTCTAGCATCCAACAATGTGTTTATTATTAATGATGATCAAAACATTAAATTTCTTGGGCATACTAGCCCTTTAATAATTTTTTGGGCACTCAGGCCTCTCAACATTGTAACAATACATTATTTAAAATAGGGGTTCAAAACCTGGGGTGTTACAGTGTTGAACTGAAATACAAACTTGTCCCTAGTTTCTTCCACAAGGTTCTCCAAAAATGTCCCACAAATTTAGTGTCCCTGTCTAAAACTATACTCTTCAACAATCCATGCAATCTCACAATTTCCCTGAAAAAAAAAATCACTATGTGAGTAGCATCATTGGTCTTATGAAATGGTATGAAATATGCCGTCTTCGAAAAAAAATCAACCACTACGAAGATTGAATCATTTCCTCTCTAGGTTCTTGGAAATCCTAGAACAAAATCTATAATTATGGCATCCCATGGCCTGTCTAGAATAGGAAATGGTTGATATAATCCAGTATTTTGTTGCTTTCCTTTGCCATATTGGATATTTCTTCATCTATCCATGAATTTCTTTACATCGATCCTCATTCCTGGCCAATAATATGAAGAACTCAATTGTGCATATGTTTTATCGTGGCCGAAATGTCCAACCAATCCTCCACTATGTTTTTCCTTCAACAAGTTATCCCTCATTGAGAATTTAGGGATACATAATTGGCTTCCTTTGAACAACATCCCACCTTGGATCAGATACTCCATCCGCTGATTTATGTCCCTTGGCAAAGGTTTCTCACATGCTTCGTAAGCTTCCTTGAAATCTGGATCTTCCTGATACATTTCCTTGAGGTGTTCAAATCCTAAGGTCTCCACTTGAAATTCCTTCAAGATCAAGCATCTCCTTCTCAAAGCATATGCAACTTGGTTATCGCTTCCACTAATATTTTTAATAAAAAAATTAAAATTATGCATGAATTCTACCCATTTGGCATGTCTCTAGTTCAATTTCTCTTGTATGGTTATAAATTGCAATGCTTGATTGTCAGAATATAAAACAAACTCATTTGGAATAATATAATGTCTCCACTTATTTAAATCTTGAATAACAACATTAAATTCCTTATCATACATGGAATACTTCCTTTTAGCATCATTCATCTTCTCATTGAAATAAGAAACCGACTTATTGTCTTGGCTTAAAACTACGCCAATGGATACTCCACTAGCATCACACTTAACCTGAAATTTCTTCTTAAAATATGGCAGAACTAGAATAGGTTGTTATGTTATCTTTTCTCTTAGCACTATAAATATTTTCTCGGCCTCCTCTATGCAATTAAAAGATTAATGCTCCTTCTTTATGGTGTCCAGTATAGGTGTGCAAATGCTACTGAAATTCCTAATGAATTTCCTGTAAAAACTTACCAATCCATGAAAACTTCTTACTTCAAATACACTTCTTGGAGAAGTCCAATATTTGATTTCCCTCATCTTCTCTAGATCCATATTCAATTCATTTGAAGAGATTACAAATCCCAAATATACAAGTTTTGTTTTCATGAAATAAAATTTCTTTAAATTCACCAACAACTTCTCCTGTTGCAATCTCCTCAACACCATATCCAAATGTCTCAAATTCTCTGCTTCATTCTTACTGAAGATTATGATATCATCCAAATAAACAATTAAAAAATTACCAATATAATCTTTGAGTACTTCATTCATCAACCTCATAAACGTACTTGGGGCAATTGTTAATCCAAATGACATAACCAACCATTCATACAATCCTTCATTTGTCTTGCATGTTGTCTTCCATTCATCTCCCTCTCTCATTCTTATCTCATGATAACCACTCTTCAAGTCTATATTGGAAAAATAAATAGCTCTACTCAAGCAATCCATTAAATCATCCATTCTAGGTAAAGGAAATATATGAATGATGGTTATTTTGTTGATGGTTCTTGAATATGTGCGCATTCTCCAACTTCCATCCTTCTTTGGAATCAACACAATTGGTATGGCACACAGGCTCAAACTTTCTCTGATCAAACCTTTATCCAACAACACTTGGACTTGATTCTTGATCTCTTCATTCTCTTGAGGTGTAAATCTATGCATTTCTCTATATGGAAAAATTTCTCCTAGAATAAGGTCGATATGATGATTGATACTCCTGTTGGGAGCTAAGGAGTGAGGTAATGCATCCACCATAATGTCAACAAACTCATCCAACAACTTCTAAACTTCTACACGAAAATCATTCATAGAAGTGCTTGTGAGAATGACTCTTGGTTTACCTACAACAACAAACTGCATCTATTGTTCCTTCTTGATTTCTTTCAAGTTCCTTCCCACTCATGAGAAGTATACTTGGACTAGCTTCCTCTTTGACTCCTTTGTCTTCTATTGGAAACAACATATGCTTACACCCATTCTTCTCCAAGGTATAAGTATTCTTTCTTCCATCATGTATGACATTCCTGTCATATTTCCATGGTCTTCCCAACAGAACATGGAAAACATCCATGGATATAACATCACATAGAACTTCATCTTTGTAACCACTTATCTTAAATTAAGCTTTACATTGTCAACTTACCATGACTTGATGTCCTTTATGCAACCACGACACCTTGTACAGATTTGGATGTGTATGTGTATCCAGATTTAGATTTTCCCCCATCTTTATGGATACCAAATTATCAATACTCCCACTATCTATGATCACCTTCAAAACCCTATCTCTGGTCTTGCAAGTAGTTCTGAACAAACTATTCCTCTGGACTGTTTCTCTTACCTATTTCTCTAGCTTTATGAGTACTTTCCTCATCATGAGTGATCTACCTTCTTCTGTTGCCTTTTCCTTCATTTATTTCTCCACATTTCTCTTTTGTGCTTCAGAAATGTGAGCTTCTCCACCTCCTACTTTCTTTCTCTCGGGACATTCCCAAGACATATTCCATGTCTTTCCACATGATTAACACTTCACTTCTCCTCCTCTACCTCTTCCTCTTCCTCTTCCTATAGGAAAATATTTTCTTCTACCATAGTGTCCTCCTCTAGAAATTCTTCCTCTCTATGTCTCACTTTGATACCTTCCAGCTTCTGGTTTGGGCTTCTGGAACTTTTTTCTAATGGTTCATCTACCTCTGCTAAGACTCTTTCCTCTGTTTCATTGACTCTTCTTCCTTGCCAAGTTTTACTCTACTTTCAAGGCCACCTGATAAACATATTCCATAGCTCTCATGGTCATCATGTTAATTTCATCTTGGATCTCATATCTCAGGTCATTAATGTACCTAGCAACCTTTTCTTCATCATTCTCCTCATGTCCTTCTTTGATGTTCATCTTGTAAAACTCTTCGGTGTACTCTTTCACCGAAAAACCTTTATGTCTCAAATTTTGTAGCTTTCTGAACAAATTTACTTGATAATACTTGGGTATGAACTTAGCATTCAATTTAGCTACCATCCTTTCCCAATTTTTTATTTTGGTCTTACCATTGCATCTTTTGTCAGCTTGCAATTCGTCCCACCATAACGTTGCATGTCCTTTCAATCTAGTTACTGCATGCTTCACTTTCTTTTATGATATGTATTTTATGAGAAGAAATAAATGTATACAAATTGTTAAAATATGCTTCACAAAGAATAACAGAGATAGAGTAAACTGGTTTTCTATTCAATAACAAAATAAGTTGAAACTGTAAAATGCAGCGAAAAACAAGCTTGTTGGAATGGTGGCAGCTTATCTCTGAGAAGAGATGTGATGGTTGCACTCATTCACAAGAATATGATTACAATGAGGCTCTAAAGGCCTTTTTACAATAAACAGAAATGTGAAAAACCATAGACATCCAAAAACCTAACCCTAGGAGATGAAGCGCCAAAAGTCACGTGGGCCCCGTATGGGTAAGTCAATACATCAACTTCCCGGGGTCGTAACTTTTGCATACGATCTCTGTTTTAGGAAGACGATAAATCATTGGAAAGGTATCGTCGAGCTGATTAATTTTTGGGGATCAATTTTTCCTTCATCTATAATTAAGAATCTTGATCCAGAAAAACCTTCATTTAGGCCCTCAAAATGGCCCCAGAAGTTAAAACTACTAAAAATAGTAAATTGCCAAAATTGCCAGAAAACTATTTTGAGCGAGTTGGAGAAGGTGGGTGGCCACCGATATCCACCTAGATAAATACTCCCTCCTTAGGAATAAATGGTATCCATTTCGTTGAGTTCCCCCATCAGATGAGAAAATTTCTGCTGAATTTGGCCCCAGGTGAGCCACTTGCCTTGGTGCAAGAGTTGCCCCGCTTTGACGAATAGATAATGTTGGATCCTTTGTTGTTGATTTCCCTTGATCTTTGTGTCCACAATATGATCACTAGATGCATGTTGCATGTAGTTAAGTTTGAGCTCTATTTTTTTCAACTACTCTGCTATCTCTGAGGTGTCCAATAATGGTGGGAAATATGGTCGAAGGAGAACCACATTGAAGACTAGGTACAGGCCAAGGAAAGGGGGAGTGTTGAGCTTAAAAGAATTGTCACCCACAGCCTTGGTGATGGTGTACAGCCCATAACAGAGTGGGTGAATTTTATGATGGGGCCCTGTAAGGCATTATTTCTGTAAGTGCAACCAAACTTTGTCTCCCACCTGAAACTTATGCTACACCCAATGTTGATCATGGCGTTGCTTATACATGGAATTAGACTTCTGTAGAATATCTTGAACCTATTGGAAGATGTGTTGGATCCTCCCAATGAATTGGGTGCCTTTTTTAGCCTTTGGTGGAGCAGGGGAAGAGTTAGCTAAGGTGATCACCATGGGTAGTGCAGCATCCATGGGGCCCAATGGTTGGAATCCCAACCCCACCTGAAAGGTGTTGTGGCCAATTGAGCTATGCAGGGCTCAATCGTAGTTATGCTGGACATAGGGAAGACTCATGTGGGGGTGTTTTGAATTGTACATCCATAGGATATGTACGATCATCTGATTGACGACCTCTGTTTGGCCATCTGTCTGGGTGTGGAAGGTAGTGGATTTGGTGAGCTTGGTATCCAGCAGCGACTAGAGGCTCGACCAGAATGTGTTGAGGAACCGACTGTCACGGTCTAAGATAATGGTTTGTCAGATCCCAAAATGTACCCATACTCATTCAAATAATATCTTGGTAGTGGCTTCTATTAGCAACATTTCTTGTCTTCAGCATAGGGATATCCGGGTCAGCAGGTTGCACGAGAAGCGCCCAAGCACAACATGCAAAATAAATCCATTCCAGGCCCAAATCAAGCGAGTGGGAAATCCAATTTCAAAGTTCAGGATGTATCCGAAGGATCAGATCAACGGTGGGCGGGAAATCACGATTAGAAAAGTTGCGCCGAGGTTAGCGCCCATAGCATGTTCTGAGATGGATGACAGTTGCTCATCCCAAAGGGCACATGGCACGAGATCTGGTCGCGTCGTCATTTCGGCATTTGGGAGTTCGTGGGGTGAAAGTTTTATGTCTTTGAACATCGCAAAACCCCGAACCCCGACAGCGCTAAAAGCGCCGAAGCTGGGGCCTGTGACATCATGAAGCACTTTCAGCCGTCCATCCAAAGGAGACACCTGGTAGTAGATTGATCCATCTCGGCATTTCGCCCATCGTGACTCCAAGATGAAAGGAGCAGCTCCATTATATTCTGATGCGTGAGGTGTCGGGAGAGTCCCAGGCCCACAGTATCATCGGCTGAGTTAAGAGCCGTCATATCTAGAGGGACGCGTTGTGCCAGATTAAGCCATCTCGGTGAATCGCTCATCGCGACTTCAATCAGCAAGGATCATCCCCTTCATTTTCGTGAACGCCGAAAGCACATTGAGAACAAGCATATGGTCACAGCCCCTGGTCACTTGGGGACAGATAGGAGCTACGTAAGGAAGGCCAAGGGCGTCGAGTGCAGTTACAGAGGGGATCATCATGATCTCCAGGTGCCATCGGATCCGATCTCCATACTGTTTCTCGCTTGGAGTAAATGATAGCAAGAGTCGGTGGTTGAAACCTCCTTTCATTCATTAAGTAAGGGGAATGGAGGGTCTGGCAAGCCGCCTACTCACATAGGTCCTATGTATCTATTTTCTCAAATAAATCCATGCCGAAGTCCTCGACTCAATAGAGAAGTCTGCACACGCTAGACGAGCACTTAATGGCTCAGCTACCCTCCTTACAAGAGACATGCGTAGTAAAGATGGAATTTAAAGAAAGATATCAGTACGAGTTTGACTGAAGGGACACCCAACTTTGGGTGACTGGGCATGCCTCTGTGAGGTGAATTTTCCTGAGTATATAGACTCAGACCTTGTATTTTTGTAAGCATCGATGGTAGAGCAGAGCTCCCGATTGTATAGTTTTAGCACAGACTCTAGTTCTCTGGTTATGTATTTACATATAAGATTTCTTGTTTAATGACAGACAGTCTCTTCACTCCATCTAGTTTTCATTCTATTCTAAGAGAGTTCGTGACCAACTGATTCGCACGAATTATGGCAATTATGTTGTGATAAAGGATTTATTGTGGCACTATTGTTTTCTCTGGTTTTCTGCGTCTAAGCGTAAGAAGATCTTGCGTTTAGATGCCTTCTTCCACAGTCTGTTAGGAACCTGATGTTTACTACAGACCTTAGCATCTCTCTGATACAAGTCTTCCCTCCTACTCACCCTTACTACAATTCACTGTCTGAAGTTATCTAAGACCTCACTTGCCCATGCATGCCTAGCCTAATTTCGAAGTTAGAACCACATCGTTTGAGTTAACCTCCATTTGATCACCCCATTAAAACTACCGTGACATAAAACTGATGGGTGTTGGGCTCTGCTCCTGCAAGCAATCCAGGAGTGACTTCCGACGCTAACATTTCTGGCGCCGTTGCCGGGGACGAAGTTGAAAATTCTCCCCGGGATTGAACGACATTGAGCCTCTGATTCCAAAGGTGCATCGAGTGTCAGAGCCTTTTAAGATTGCTACTGTGCACCTGGCGACTCCATTGTGACGACTCCACTGGGGAGAACCTGCCCTATTAATTGTGGCTTTCAGAGGTAGACACACGCAGTCTCATCCACAGCTGCCTCTATCTACACCTGAAACTGATCCGGAGGTGGTTCTGAGAAAAGGAAAGCCCCCTGAAGAGAAAGCTTCCACCGTCGAACCAGGTAATTCACCATCTCCTTTCATAAGAACTCCATTTTCTCCTCCTCAGATTCTTGACTGTCCTCCTTTCGAGGTGTCCCGTTTCCTGAATTTTGGGAGTGTTCTTGCTGAGTTTTCCCCTCCTAGTCTGGGATTGGAGGGAGAAATCCTTGTCACTCCCCTCTCCTCTGAAGTTATACCTTGGCATAGACCCAGGACCAAAGAAGATCTTCCCACTCCTATCTTTACTACTCCTGTGCAAAAATAAGCACCCACCGACTTGATCCCGTTAGCCTTCTCCTTAAATCCCCTCTTGTTTCCCACTCCACTTCGAGACTCATTCCCAGTAGCCCCTTCACAAACTCCTTCTCCTCCAAGCTCTCCTTCACCTAATATCCCTATGGCTGGTGCTAATCCCCCTATGAATAGAATGGATGCCATAGTCGCTACCAGATATGCTCCCTTAATCCTACCCCATCCTATGAATCCTCTCCCTACTGGAGACTACTTGAAGTATATGCCCAAGTTTATTGGGGAGGGAGACATAACTGCGGAAGAGAACCTGGATACTTTCTACAGTTACGCAGACAACCTCAACATTGAGAATGAATATGTTTGGATGATATTCTTTGTCCAGAGCCTGGATGGCGAGGTGAGGAAGTGGTTCAGAGGATTGGCTTCAGGATCTATTGCTGGGATTGAAGCTCTAGACAGTGCTTTCCTAAGGCAGTGGGGAGATAGGAAAGATTTCATGTATTACATGACAGAGTTCGGATCTCTGAAGAATATGGATGGAGATTTTGTCTCTGACTTCTCCAAAAGATTCAATAAGATGTATAACAAGATCCCCATCGAAGTAAAGCCTTCAGAAGCCTCGGCCAAGATTTCTTATGCCAGTGTGTTTGGCCCCAATTTCTGTCTGTTACTGAGAGAAAGAAGAGCCACCTCCTTGGCTCAAATGAAAGATGTGGCCATAGAAGTGGAATATAATGTATTAGCAGCCGATAGACTGAGAAATAAGGCTGACACAGACAGGACAAAGGGAAGATCGAAAGCCTCAACTTCTGGATCATCGGTGCCCCACCCTCAAGTGGATGAATTGACCAAGATGGTGAAGTCTCTGTCTGTGAATATGGAGAGAATGAAAGTAGATGGGAGGCATGCATACAAGGGCTAGCAGAACACCAAAAATAAAGGAGGTTTCAGAAGGTCGAACAATATTACTCCTCCGACTATGCAAAGGGAGAAGGGAAGAGACAGAGAAGACCAAAAGATTCAGGCCCCTTTTCAAAATAATTTTGTGGTCGAGGGAGAAGAAGGGAAAACAGGTGAGTTTGATCCTGAAATCCATTTCTTCAGAGACACTCCTCCTTTTCCTCATCTCACTCAATCATCCTACGAGGAGTGTCTCATGGATAGTCAGCTAAATGAATTGAGCAAGGGAGATAAGGCTAGTGGCAACCAAGGCAGATATGATCTGCGTTCCAAGAAAAGGACAGTAGCGCCTGAGGTTCCTGAGTAGTCCACTAGAACAGAGAGGCCTGCTAACGAGGTAGCGGACAGAAACAGAGGTAAGAAGGCTCAACCCCTCTCTCCCATTGTCCATAGTCATGTTCCCAAAATAAGAGAAATTCCCAAGCTTGCATCTTCTTTTAATTTCGAGCATGAAATTCAAAATATTAGAATCCCTGTGCCCCTGACCGAGCTAATTAAACATGAAGAATTCAAAAAATTCTTCTCTGAGCTATTACAATCTGAGGTCTCAAGCCTTCCCACAGACTCCATCAATTTGCAAGATGAAAAGCCTACAGTTATTTTAGGTACTATGGTAGAAGACAGGAATGACTCATCCCCCCCCTTCTACACTTCCTTAAACATACATGACAAGGCACTGCACAACTGCTTGATGGATTCCGGGGCTTCTCACAACCTCATGCCCAAAACTATCATGGAAGAACTAGGACTGGAAGTCACCCGAACCTATCATGACCTCTATTCTTTCGACTCCAGGAAAGTTCAATGCCTCGGGGTTATCAAAGACCTGGTCGTGACCTTGTTTCAGTTGCCCATGAAAAGTGTGGTCATGGATATTGTAGTGGCTGATGTCCCCCCCAAGTTCGGTATGTTGTTATCATGATCTTGGATAAAAATACTGGGGGGAACCTTGCAGATGGACCTCACATATGCTACTATCCCATTGTTCGGAGGAGAGCATAGAAGACTATACAGAGAAGCCCAACTGGCCTATATAATCAGCGATGAAGCCAATCCTACCAACCATCCCATTTTCGCCTTGGACACTAATTTAGGTTCCAGTTTACTGCAACTCACCCATGCTCTCGAGTCTCCTCTTGAACTCAGAAAGCAGCCCACCTCTCCTCATGAACTTCCTCCTTCCATCACCCCCATTTGGAAAATGTTTTTTGATGGAGCCTGTTCTAGGGAAGGCGCTGGTGCTGGGGTGTTTTTTGTGTCACCTGCCCAGGAAACTGTATCTCTGTCACACAAATTAGAATTTGAAACCACCAACAATGTGGTAGAGTATGAAGCCCTTATTCTAGGATTAAGAGCTATAAGGGAAATGAGAATTCAGGAGATAGCAGTGTTCGGAGATGCAGAGTTGGTGGTCCAACAGATCAGAAGCACTTATTAGGCTAAGCACCCTCGACTCAGAAATTACAGGAATGAAGCATGGGACTTGATTGACAACTTCTTCTTAGCCTTCAATATCTCTTTTATTCCGAGGGAGGACAATGCTGTGGCCGATTCTTTAGCTGTCTCATCCAGTTTGCTCAAAGTTCCTCTACCTCCTATGGTCAACTCTGATGTTGAAATAAAATATAGGCCCTCTGTACCGGACAACGTCAAGCACTGGAAGGTATTCGAAGATGACCTGGAAATCGAGAAATTTCTCCAATCTGTTGATGAATTTTCTGCACTGCACATTGATCAGGATCCTGACACAGAAGGCGACCCTCACCCTGAGGTGTTTTTGAATAAAATTGCTAACCACCAGATTATTCAGCTACCTAGCAATCACATTCTGAGGGGACTTATTCCTTTAGAAAGATTGTTCGATGGGAATGATGTGGCAGTAAAGGGTAGGGTTTCGGATGAAGGTGCTGATACAGCCGAGTGAAACATTGGCACACCGGAGGAGCCTAAGTTTGTCAAGCTGTCAAGCAGTTTGACCACAGAATAGAAGGCCGAATATACTGAGTTGCTGAGAGAATTTGCTGATGTGTTTGCATGGACCTACGAAGACCTCAAGACGTATGACACGTCTATCATTGAACACAATATCCCACTAAAGGAAGAGGCTAAGCCATTTAGGCAAAAGCTAAGACAGATAAATCCCATGTTGCTGCCTGTCATGGAGAAAGAAGTAAAGAAGTTGTTGGAGGCCCAGATCATCGTCCCCCTGAGACATTCTGAATGGGTGGCCAATTTGGTTCCGGTAAGGAAGAAAAGTGGAGAGATCAGGCTTTGTGTCGACTTCAGGAACCTGAACAGGAGCTCAAAGAAAGACAATTATACCCTGCCCAACATGGAGCACATATTACAGAAGGTGACTGGTGCATCTAGGATTTCCATGATCGACGGTTTTTCTGGATATAATCAGATATCGGTCATGCCTGAAGACAGAGAAAAGATGGCCTTTACCACTCCTTGGGGCACATTCATGTACGCCAAAATGCCTTTTGGGTTAATGAATGCAGGAGCCACATTTCAGCGAGCCATGGACATAGCCTTTATCAGAGAAAAAGATCAGTTCGTGGTGATCTATCTGGATGACATCACAGTCTTCTCGAGGTCCGACAAAGAGCACTGTTGTCACCTAAGGAAAGTCTTCTCAAAATGTCAAAGATTCGGCCTTTCCCTGAACCCCAAGAAATCTTTGTTTGCTATGGAGGAGGGGAAGCTATTAGGCCATATAGTATCAATAGAAGGAGTGAGGATTGATCCTAGTAGAGTGGAGGCAATTCAGACCCTGTCGCTTCCCAGGTCGAAGAAGGAAGTTCAGGCCTTTTTGAGGAAGATTAATTTTCTGAGGAGAATCATTTCGAATTTCGTTGAGCTGGTGAAACACATCACATCTATGCTCAAGAAGGGAAATGAAGTGAAATGGACCGCTGAACCCAGGGAATCTTTTGTCCAAATAAAAAAAGCATTGACTGAGGCACCAGTGCTGATCAGCCCTGACTATTCAAAATATTTCCTAATTTTCTCTTTCGCCTATGTTGATGCAATAGCAGCAGTCTTGTTGCAGAGAAATGAGGAAGTGTGAGAGCAACCCATTTCCTTCTTCAGCAAGGCATTAAGAGATGTAAAGGTCAGATATGAAATCATGGAGAAGGAGGCCTATGCCTTAGTAAAAGCTCTCAAATATTTCAGGGTCTATGTCCTGCACTCAAAGGTGATTGCATACGTTCCTTCAGCCGCTGTGAAGGAAATCCTTGTATAGCCCGATATTGATGGAAAGAGGAGTAAATGGATAGCCAAGATCCTGGAATTTGACCTGGAAATAAGCCCTACCAAATTGATCAAAGGTCAGGGCCTAGCCAAGCTGTTGGCTGAAGCCAATTGCCAAGCCTTGGGGATAAGTTTCATCAACGAATGCGTGGGAATCTAGCAGGGTCGGTTGTCTGAAAGAGACCCTCAAAGGGAGCCCCCATTGGCCCGATGTCCTTGGTATAAGGATGTCATATACTTCCTGCAGGAGATGCAGCCTCCAGATGGCCTACCGAGAAACAAAGCAAGAGCTTTGAAGCTCAATGATCTGAAAACAGATCCAGAGGCCTGATAGGACTTAAAAATGCTCAAAAACGAAAGTGCTCGGATTGCGACGAAACCTACGCCATGACGTCCGGCTCGTCTTCCTGAATCCGGTGGTATAATTTTTATCGCAAACGGAGTCCGTATGAGGAAGATATCGCCTTCTGTCCGAAAAGCCAAACAGGCAAATTTTGGGGATGCTGACTGTA
>JZKD02S1818056.1:287244-313598 GCA_000966675.3 Picea glauca | reverse complement strand
TTGACTGATATATAATCCTCTTCTTTCCTCATTCTTTCGTTAATTTCTCAAATGGTTATAATATTCATGCAAGTTAAAACTCAACCATAATCATAAAAGATCCTGCCCTGGATCACTCAAGGCAGTCAGGTATTGCCTTATTGATCAAATTTTATATTGGAAAGACCCCCTGGGAGTCCTTTTAAAATGCATGGATCCACAAGAGGCCAACAGAATCATGGTTGAATTTCACAGCGGCCTATGCGGGGGGCACCATTCCTGGAAGACCACGGCCCACAAAATTCTCAGAGTTGGGTACTATTGGCCCACCGTATTCACTGACGTCTGCAGAAGGGTCTGGGCTTGTATCAAATGTCAAAGATTTTCAGGAAAGCAGCAGCTCAAGTCTCTGCCTTTACAGCCTGTGGTTGTTTCGGGACCCTTCCAACAATGGGGCCTATATTTTATCAGAGAAATCCACCCTGCTTCCAGTGGGAAGCACAGGTGGATCCTGACTACCACAGAATTCTTTACCAAATAGATTGAAGCTATACCCACCAGTAATGCTTCCCACAAAGTAATTATTGGATTCTTGGAGGACCTCATCACAAGATTCGGTTGTCCGAGAAATATCGTTACAGATAATGCAACCTCATTCAAGGTCGAACCATTGGTCAAATTCTGTGAGCAATTTGGCATCAAGTTGATTCACTCCACTCCATATTATCCACAGGGAAATGGTTTAGCAAAGTCCTCCAACAAAATCCTAATAAGGATCATCAAAATATTACTGGAGGATAACCAAAAGGCTTGGAATTCGAAGCTGAAGTTCGCTCTATGGGCCGATCAAGTGACCACAAAGAGATCTATAGGCATCTCTCCTTTCCAATTAGTTTATGGAATAGAAGTTGTCTTTCCTACTCAGTTGGCCATTCCCGTAGCGAAATTCTTCCAGGATTATAAAGAAGAGCCCAATGACATGATCCGAAGAATTCATCAGCTGATAGAAGTCCAGCAGGTCAGAGAACAGGTAATGATCAAAGTTCAAGACCACCAACAAAGGATCAAGTAGGTTTTTTGTAAAAAAGCCAAGAAGGAGGAGTTCCAGGTAGGAGACCTAGGAGACCTGGTAATGAAGTGGGATGCTCCTAAACAAGACAAGGGCAAACACGGTAAATTTGAAGCCCTGTGGATCGGACCTTTCAAAATCTCTGAAGTTTTATCAAATAACACATATCGGTTGCAGGGTTTGGAGGGTGAAGAAGTTTTCAGCAGCCCAGTGAATGGGCATTTTCTGAAGAAATGTTTTGTTTGAGCCTCAGATGGCTCCTTTGTTTGTAAATGTTATCCTTTTGTTTCTTTGTTCATTTTCATTTTTATTTTTCGGCTTAATAATGACTCCATAGCCCAACAACAAGGCGCTGGAACTGCAAAATGATTCCTTAGAGCATCATAGGGATGACTCTATCCCCCTTGGAGCCTAATGTTAGCAACATTTCTTATCTTTGGCATAGGGATATCCGGGCCAGCAGGTTACACGAGAAGCGCCTAAGCGCAACACGCAGAAGAAATCCATTCTGGGCCCAAATCAAGCGAGCCGGCGCTCCAATTTCAAAGTTCAGGATGTATCTGAAGGATCAGATCAACGGTGGGTGGGAAATCGCGATTAGAAAAGATTCCCCAAGGTTAGCGCAGTGGATAGTGCCCATAGCATGTTCTGAGATGGATGACAGTCGTTCATCCCAAAGGGCATGTGGCACGAGATCTGGTCGCATCGGCATTTCGGCATTCAAGAGTTTGTGGGGTGAAATTTTTATGTCTTTGAACATCAAGAAACCCCGAACCTTGATAGCGCTAAAAGAGGCGAAGCTGGGGCCTGCGACATCACGAAGCACTTCCAGTCGTCCATCCAAAGGGGACACATGGCAGCAGATTGAGCCATCTCAGCATTTCGCCCATCGCGACTCCAAGATGCAAGGAGAAGTTCTGTTATATTCCGATGCACGAGGTGTCAGGAGAGTCCCAGGCCCATGGTATCATCGGGAGAGATAAGATTCGTCAGATCTAGAGGGACGCGCGGTGCCAGATTAAGCCATCTCGGTGAATCTCTCATCGCGATTTCGATCAGCAAGGATCAGCCCCTTCATTTTTGCGAATGCCGAAAGCGCATTGAGAACAAGCATATGGTCACAGCCCCTAGTCACTTGGGGACAAATAGGAGCTTCGTAAGGAAGGCCAAGGGCACCGAGTTCAGTTATAGAGGGGATCATCGTGATCTCCAGGCACCATCGGATCCGATCTCCATACTGTTTCTCGCTTGGATTAAATGATAGCAAGAGAGGGTGGTTAAAACCTCCTTTCATTCATTAAGTAAGGGGAATGGAGGGTCTGGCAAGCCGCCTACTCACAGAGGTCCTATGTATCGATTTTCTCAAAGAAATCCATGCCGAAGTCCTCGACTCAACCGAGAAATTTGCGCATGCTAGTCGAGCACTTAATGGCTCAGTTACCCTCCTTACAGGAGACATGCGTAGTAAAGATGGAATTTAAAGAAAGATATCAGTACGAGTTTGACTGAAGGGACACACAGCTTTGGGTGACTGGGCACGCCTCTGTGAGGTGAATTTTCCTGAGTATATAGACTTAGACCTTGTATTTTTGTAAGCATCGATGGTAGAGCAGAACTCCCGATTATATAGTTTTAGCACAGACTCTAGTTCTCTGGTTATGTATTTACATATACGATTTCTTGTTTAATGACAGATAGTCTCTTCACTCCATCTAGTTTTCATCCTATGCTAAGAGAGTTCGTGACCGACTGATTCGCACGAATTATGACAATTATGTTGTGATAAAGGATTTATTGTGGCACTATTGTTTTCTCTAGTTTTCTGCGTCTAAGCGTAAGAAGATCTTGCGTTTAGATGCCTTCTTCCATAGTCTGTTAGGAACCTGATGTTTACTACAGACCTTAGCATCTCTCTGATACAAGTCTTCCCTCCTACTCACACTTACTACAATTCATTGTCTGAAGTTATCTAAGACCTCACTTGCCCATGCATGCCTGGCCTAGTTTCGAAGTTAGAATCACATCGTTTGAGTTAACCTCCATTTGATCACCCCATTAAAACTATCATGACATAAAACTGATGGGTGTCAGGCTCTGCTCCTGCAAGCAATCCAGGAGTGACTTCTGACGCTAAGAGCTTCTGCTGTGATGTTCTTCCAGGTGGCTAGAATCGCCATCTTGGAAAAGCGATCAACAACCACAAAAACACAGTCATTTCCCCTCTTGGTGGATAGGAGGCCCAACATGTAGTCCATTGAGATGGATTCCCATGGCCTGTCAGGAGTAGGAAGAGGGGTGTACGAGCCCTGTTTCTTAGTGGTCGGTTTGGAAATAGGGCAGGCAGTGTAGGACCTTATATACTTGTCGACATCCTGTCGAAGTTTTGGCTTGTAGAAATGTTTCTGCAACACTGCCACTGTCTTTTCGACGCTAAAGTGTTCTGCCACCCGACTATAGTGAGATTCTCAAATCATCTTCTCACACTTGCTTGATGGAATGCAAAGATCGCCCAGATGAAACAACAACCCATATTGAATATGGAAATTAGCGACCACTGAGTTCACGCCCAACATTTGGTAGGTGGTGGAGAAGTGAGGGTCTATCTTGTAAAGGTGGGGCCATCTGGAGATATTGTGGCCGCAAGAGTCTAGCACTGTGGTGAGTTCTACAATTGGAGGTCAGTTGAGGCAATCAGAAACTCAGTTGTTACTTCATGTTTTATACTTGATGTTGAGGTGGAACTATTGTAATTATGTGGACCACTTATGATGGCGGTCATTCTGTAATTTTTCTTGGGTCTACATGAACTGTAGTGGCTTGTGATCAGTGTGGATGATTGTCTCCTTCCCAAGAATGTAATGTCTCCACTGGCGGCGGGATTTCACAATGGAGTAAATTTCTTTGGTGTAAGTAGGGTACTTACAGACAACATCTCATAGTGTCTCACTATGATATGCCACGGGGTGGCCGTGTTGAGTTATAACGACGCCCACAACATAGTCTGAATCATCTGTCTCAATCTCAAAGGGATGTTGCAGCTCCGGTAATGAAAGTACTGGGGATAAGCACAAAATATTTTTTAATTCATCAAAGGCTTGTTTTTGGGATAGACCCCACACAATTTTTTCCTTACTGCCACCCCTAGTTACTTGGTTGAGGGCCCATGTGATATGAGAGAATCCCAACATGAACCTGTGATAGAAATTGGCGAGGCCTAAGAAGCTCTGAAGTTAAGTGAGTGTGGTTGGGCCTGGCCATTCATGGATGACCTGGATCTTGGCTGGATCCACATGCACACCATGTCGATCAATTATGTATCCTAAGTAATGGACCATGTCCATGCCGAAGGATCATGTTTCCAAGTTTTCATATAGTTTGTGTTTTCACAGGGTGTGCAGAACCTGTTGAATATGCTGCAAGTGTTCCACCCAAGTCTTGTTGTAGATGAGGATGTCATACAGATACACCACTACAAAAGTATTCATGAAAGGTCATAAGATATCATCCATCATGCTCATAAAATTTGTTGGATCATTTGTCAAACAAAAGGGCATGACCATCCATTCAAAAAGGCCTTCTTTTGACTTGAAGACGACCTTCTTTTGACTTGAAGATAGTCTTCTATACATTTGTTTGTTCTATTGGGACCTAATGGTAGCCAGACTTCAGATCAATCTTACTGAAGTATTTGGCCCCCATGAGTTGATCAAGGAGGTTGTCAATTCGGGGATTTGGGTATTGGTTTCGGACTGTGATTTTATTCAGGGCCCGATAATTAATGCAGAGTCGCTAGGTCCCATATTTCTTCTGCACCAACACAATTGGGCTCCCAGAAGGCGATGAGCTGGGATGTATGTGCCCCTTGTGGAGAATTTCTTGGATCTACCTCTTGATCTCCTCATTTTTGAACAGAGAGTAGTGGTAGACTGGCCCATTAGGTAATTGTGTTCCTAGGGTCAGATCGATGGGATGCTTGACCTGCCAGTGCAGAGGTACCCTGGTAGGAGAGGAGAAGATATCCAAGTATTCTTCGACAACCTTATCCACTTTCTTCTATTCTTTGGAGAGATTAGTCATGGAGGCCTTGGATGTGGTTGCGATATTTCACTCACTCTGAGAGCGAATCACGAAGAAGACAAATTTCCTGGTTTGAGAGATGACCTTCCTACATTGCTTGGAAGAGATCAAGGAAATGGTGCTAGGAGGGACTGCCACGGGTATCCTGTACAATTTCATGTTCAAAGTAATAATAACACTACGAGGCCTAGACTCATATACAACATGAAGTTTCCATAAATAAGGTTGTCCTAAAAGAACATTACAAACTTTGAGAGGAGAAACATCACACAATACCTCGTCTTTGAAGGGCTTGATGTCGTATGACAGTCGACACTGTTGGTTGATGTGGAGATCACTTCCTTGGTGGAGCCATCCAATGGTGTAGGGATGTGGGTGTAGCATTGTCGACAGGGCCAAACACTTGATGACCTCTGCTGAGATGAGGTTCTTCTGGCTACCACTATCAACGATGAAGTGTAGTGGGGTGCCTTTTACCCACATCTATGAATGGAAGAGGTGCTCGCCTTCTTCTAGCTTGTCTAGTTCAACAGGATGTAGCTTGGTGGTAGAAACTATGGCACTAGGTTACGCTTCAATGAACCATATTCCCCTTTCTGGTTCTAGCTCAGATTCATAACTCACATTTGATTCAGAGGATTTCACTTTGGCTGCCAGTGACTTCTTTTAGCGACAATCAACAGTGTTATTCCATGGGCTCTTATGGAAGTCGCACCACTTCCCAGTATCTTTCTTTGTCTTTCTGGTGTCCTTCTTTGCTTACGGCTTGGACTGGTTGTCCTGATATTGTCCATATTTTCTATATCCTTTGTTTTGTGGGTTGGGGATGCCCCATACTAGCTTTTGCTGTGAGGGGTTCCCATGCCCAAATTTATGCATCTTTTGTTTGATTTTCTGCTCGATTTTGACAGCATATTGGTAGGTCGCGCCTAAGGACGAGATGTCTGGAAATTCCATTTTGATCTGGATATATCTATGTAGAGAACCACGATACTTGAGCACCAGATGTCACTCTGAATATTTGATACCCAACTTGGTGCACAATGTATGGAAGATATTTGTGAACTTTGGCACTACTTGGTCTCTTTCTTGTCCCAGTGTGGTCCATTTGGTATACAAGTCGTCATAACTTCTGACAAGGTAGTATTGTTCCTTAATAGCATCCCTGAAGGATTCCTAGGTGGTCGTGACTGTAAATAATGAGGGTTCCTCTGTTTCATTTTTCTCACTGAAATTTTCCCACCAATATTTGACATGGGGAATGGATTTGAGGAGTGCAAAAGTAATCTTTTCTCTATTCAAAAAGTTATGAACAGAAAAATACCCTTCTAGTAGATTCAACCACTTGTCTACAACATCTGCGTCTATATGACCTTCAAATATAGGAATATCGAAGTTGATTTGTACTTTGAAGGGGGCGGTGCCTCCGCTCAAGGAAGATGTGTTGCCTGTTGGTATTCGTCGAAGGATTTGCTCGAAACTATCCATCATCTTGTTCCTCTATTGCGTGAGGGCTTCTTCAAGAAAATTTTTGAAAGGATCTCTTTTCTTGTCATATTTTTTTCTCCTGCCATGATAGGTCACTTGGGTGTGTGAGAGATTTTTTCCTCAAGAGAAACAAGCGCGAGACCCAATTCTTTGTACCCTAACCTCGTTGGGGACATGCATTTAGACGACAAGGAGCAGACTGCTCTGATACCACAAATCCGGATTTTATGAGCAGAACAAAATGAATACAGATTATTAAAATATGCTTAACACATAATAACAGAGATACAGTAAAACTGGTTTTCTATTCAATAATGAAATAAGTTGAAACTGTAAAATGTAGTGGAAAACAAGCTTGTTAGAATGGTGGTGGCTTATCTCTGAGAAGAGATGTGACGGTTGTGCTCATTCGCAAGAAGATGATTACAATGAGGATATGAAGGCCTTTTTACAATAAACAGGAATTTTGAAAACCCTAGACATCTAAAAACCTAACCCTAGGAGATGAAGCACCAAAAGTCATGTGGGCCCCGTTTGGGTAAGTCAGTACATCAACTTCCTGGGGTCGTAACTTTTGCATACGATATTCGTTTTAGGCACACGATAGCCCATTGGAAAGGTATCATCAAGGAGATTTATTTTAGGGGCTCAATTATGCCTTCAACTATAATTGAGAAGCTCTATCCATAAAAACCTTCATTTAGGCCCTCAAAATGGCCCCGAAAGTTAAAACTACTAAAAATAGTAAATTGCCAAAATTGCTAGAAAACTATTTTGAGTGAGTTGGAGAAGATGGGTGGCCACCGATATCCACTTGGATCATTTTCATCATCAATATATTCATAATTGAAGTACTTTTCTAAATCACTTACCTAGTCAAGCAATTCTTCTACATTTAAATTACCTTCATACATTGGGACCTCTATTTTTTCTCTAGTTCCTAGCTTGACAACAGTTCTCAACAGTCGTTCCTCTGCTTCTTTTTCTCCTCCAACTTCTTCTCTTTAAAAATCCTCATTTTTGGATTCACTGACGTCACCCGCATCAGGTGGTCTTCTCTTTGATGTCTCCATGGCATCTAGTGTTGCACACAGTTGTCCCATCTCCTCTTTCATGGCTGCATTGACCATTGTTCTATATTTGCATCTTCTTGGCGGCATGATTCCAAGTATTTATTTCACAGAGAGCTTAATTTTTTTCTCAATACCACTTGATGATACCAGACAAGTCTCCTTCCTTTTCCTGTTGTCTACAGACAAAATAACATTATGATACCACTTGCTTCAAACCCCCACCACCTCCTAGGGTTTGCACCACCTCCTGGTCTAGGATCATTCTTATTAAGGAGCCGAATGAACTCTCAGGTCCTCTCTGAACCCTAAAAATATTATACCACAGACCTTATTTCTCTTCCCTGCATGCAATTTCAAGTTCAAGAGGGTCCTAACACTCCAACGGAGTCTTCCACGTGACCCCGGGCCAAAACCATGGGTTAAATTTCCACTTCAATGAGGAATACAGGAGTTTTGCATGACCTCCTGGTCTAGGATCGTTCTTAGTAAGGAGACAAATCATCACTCGGGTCCTCTTTAAACCCTCAAAATATTATACCACTGACCTTATTTATCTTCCTTGTGTACAATTTCAAGTTTGTGAGGGTCCTAACACTCCATCAAAGTCTTCCACGTGACCCCAAGCTAAAATCGTGTGTTAACTTTCCACTTCAGTGAGGAATTTGAGACTTCGGGCTTCAGGGAGTTTACCCTCTCCAATGCACAATTCTCCTGAATGCATGAACTCTGAACTGATAGATCAGATTACTAGCGCTTGCCTCTGATCAATGGTGGATCTACACTTCGCACTCCGGGCTTCAGAGCTTCAGGAAGCTTGCACACTTCCACGATCACACTCCAACTCTTTCATTAACTAAACTTCCGAACTACATTGGATCTGTGGACATGTGTCCTCACAAATGGACGGTCTTGATCTTCTTCATATCCCAGGACTTTGAGAAATCCATCTCCTCCATGACACTTACATGAAAACCTATGAATGTGCAAAGTCCAACGAACTTCAAGGGTTATCACCTACGCTACTTTCCCAGATATTACGGCTAGGAAAGGATTGTTTCTCATCGGGAAGATCTCATCCACTTCGACATTGAAATTGAAAATGGGTCTCCCTTCAAAGACTTCTGGTCGTTATTTATCTTGAGCTTTAACAATTGAGGTGACTTGGGCTTCTGCACACACCTTGCGCTTCACTAAAACTTTGAATATTTTTAGGAAATCTTCCCACACACTCTTTTCACTCATCTTCTTGAGACTTTCTCAACACTTGACTAAGTGTTGGACCTATGCACACCTTGCACATGTCTCCTTGATATTTTATACTCAGATGATTAAATGTGTCGTCCTTGCACTCACTCACGAAATTTCACATTATCTCTCAGAAGCTTATGAGTCTGAACATGAATCTTCCTTCACATTCCTTCTGTGGCTACTGTGCACTCCTTGCACCAGTGCTTCAGAAGAGAAACAATTAAATCTTACATAATACTACAGGTTCATTCAATTAACCATGAAATGCACACACATGCAATAAAACACAGAAAGTAAATAACACAACATTACCCAATTACTCATAGGTAAGCATAAGAATATATCTGAAAGATATTCTCCTCTATTATATTCATTCTGCGAAGTATTTACAAAGTTCTCAATGAATCTCTACAACAACAAATAACAATTCTCAACAGCCTCATTTGGGCATAGATTACATATATTTATACACAGAGGGGCTTCTCAAGTCTTCTTACCGACTACTCTAGTGTTATCACAACACAATTAAAACATTCTACCACTAAGGCTTATTACAATAAATGGATAATTACAACCCAGATATGAGTCGATGCTCAATATCTATACAATCCCTTAGGAATTTAAGAAATTACAATCTCTTGCGATCTCATACAATGGCTCTTGCCTCAAAACATTAAAAATCTTTAATTACAATGCTTTCAAAATAGTAAATAACGTCCTCTCCTTTGGGATCCAAAACATTTTGAATGCGCGCATTTGATGTTGAGTTGTCCTCCACTTGCCTTGTTGAACGTTGATCACAATTGCTCCTTCATCAAAGATTCTACTAGGGTTTTTACCAAAATTCCCATGTAGAAATGGTGTCTTCACATCCATCTCTACTTCAAAATCGAAGTAAGAGAAATAGACAAAAAAAAATCTAATAGAAGTTAATTTAGCAACAACACAAAAAATTTCACCAAAATCAATTCTCTTTTCCTGGGAATATCCTTTTTGTCTAATATCAAATAGAATAGAGTGAACCAAACCACTCATTCACCAAGTATTGCTTCCTCAATGTGCTTCTGCCTATACTCTATGTCGATCCACTGCAAAGCTCTAACTAAAACCAATTTTATCATAGACCAAGATAAAAAAAAAATTATCAAAATGAGAGGAAACCTTAGCAATGAAGGCATGCCCCTAAATCCAATAATACATATTTGATACCATGTCAAACAATGAGAGAGAAATATCACAACAAGAAAGCATGCACGAAAATGGACACTAGAGATATATCTTGGAAACCCTCAACCTTGAAAATGAGCACCTAATAGATATATATTAATCTTGTCCAAACTACTTAAGGATTATTAAAATGGAGTATCTCAAACTATTAAATAGGCTTCAGCAATTACAACCCAAATTCCTTTACTGGAATTAGATTGCAATACAAAGACATGGCATGGAGATAGTCATGCAAATACATGCATGCAATGTAAATAGCCATGCAAGGACATGCATGGCATGGAGATAGCCATGTAAAGACATGCAAAAACTCATATCAAATACCATGGGAAAATACCATGGGCTCATAAACCACCAACTGTAAACCCATCAATGACTCAATCAAGGTTATCTTAACTAATTTATGACCAAGTCAAGATTAACCCAAAATTCGTCCCTTTAAACTTAACTTGGGATAAACACCTATCTCCCTCAAAGTTTATTGATTGGTTTCAAGGAATACAACATGCCCCCTATCACTACTTCTACTTCTAGAATTTATATAGTTAAACTATCAAACCATTGGTGAACTATAAAACCATGGTACATACACATGCCTAAATAGGTCTTACAGCCATATGCACATTTACATGTGATAAAATCCAACTCCATAAAAAAATAATTAAAATTGTATGCACAAGCACATGTTGCTATGAAACACCAAATAAATCCAAATACATAGACCAAGTAAATCCAACTCTATAAAAAATAATTAAAGTGGTCACATGATGCTATGAAACACCAACATATTTCATTGAGAACATCCCTCGCTCTCCAAATACAATTACATAGGCCGAGTACTTCTCAAATGATACAAGAAACATCTACTAGCTTATTTACAGTGAGCCAAAGAACTCATGCACCAAGTAGTTCATCCTCAAAATGTACTTCTTCTTATGCCCCATTTCCATGTGTCATTTACCATGGTTCATAAACCCATGAACCAACACTTCAATTTGTGTGCATATCTATCTTCCACAATTCACTCACTTTAGCAACAATTTCATAAGCATGGATTTAAACATCAAAAATAGATTCTACTTCTCATGGGCTCTAACAGGATCTAATACCATGTAAGTTTTTAAACATGTGAAGTGAAACCAAGAATATAGATTCTTTTAGGAAAGCCTTAACTAGGAAAACAAAGCCTAGTTGATATCTATTATGGCCACATGAGGCCAATTGAGACCTCTTACAATGGAGTATCCTAAGCCATTAAATAAGCTTCATCAATACAACCCTAATTCATTTACCATAATTAGATTTCAATGCAAAGACATGCAAGGCCTCCAGATAGCCATGTGAAGACATGCATTGCATTGAGATAGTCATACAAATACAATCAAAGACTCACATCAAATACCATGAACAAATATCATGGGTTATCCAATACCATAGGGCCATAAACCACCAATAATAAACCCAATAATAACTCAATCAAGGTTATCTTAACTACTCTATGACCGAGTCAAAATTAACCCAACATTAAAAAAGATAGTGAATGTCCAAATATTACAAAGATTTACTTCGAATCTACCCCTTAACAGGTTTCCTCTCAACTAAATTCTTAATGCTATCTTTTTAAGTCTTGCACTCTTTTTAACACATCTATTAGGTTTCCTTTTAACAAACTTATAGAAAAATCCATGTTTTCACTTAGACATTATTAAATTTTTTCCTTTCAAGTTTCAACAAATTTATAGTAAAATCCACCTTTTTACTTAGACATCAGTTTTGTTAAATTTGCTTTACGGCCATTTAACAATCTCTATGTCAAGTTGTTTGTGAATTCTCGACTGCTTGCTTTATGGCGACGACGACTCCTTTTTCTCTATCGTTCACATGCATGTAATCTTTTTTAATATTGCATTCTCCACGGCGCTCATATTATTACCAAACTCAAAGATTAAGAGAGCAGTTAAATTTAGAGAACCAGTTATAGAAAATGGCGTTTTTGGTTGTTTTCATTAAGATCTCGAGGGGCTAAAATTAATAAGTATAATTGTTGGACATAGAACATGAAGAAAGTATGTATGGGATCCATCCAAATTCTTTAAAATTGGTGGCATAAACACGCAGTGCCAAAACCCCAGCAACAGGAGCAAAATCCTGCCAACATCACCTTGATCAGAGCAGAAAGCGCCAACTTCGCCAGAAAAACCAACTTGATGCAACAGACAAGAGCCATGGAAATCCCAAGAAGAAGCCTACCAAAACTAATATTCATGAACAAACTCGTATTTCTGAAAAAGAGTAGGACTCCTTGCCTAGAGTTCATGAATTCAATAATAAACAGTTTGTATTTATATTCCTTTTTTGCTTTTTCTTTTGCAAAGTTTCATGAGTATTTTAAATCAATTTGACTTGTCTAAAATATATTAGAGTTGTCTGAATCAATTTAACTCATCTGAAATGTGTTACTTTTTTTTTTATTACATAGGGAAACCAATTTTGAAACCTTGAGTTAAATTCATGACTTTATTCATAAACAATTTGTATATACCTTTTTAAAAGTGGTAAAATCTATTATATTCAATTGTTAATTAGTCACGAGGACTTACAAAACTTATCACAATTTCTGGATTTGAACTTGTGACCTCTTAAGAGGAAACACATGTTCTTAACCATTAGGCCCACTCAAGCTGTATAATGTAATACATGATTTCAAAAATATATATATTAAAATAATAACAAAAATATAGGGTATAATGTAATACATGATAGAAATGGAAAAAACCACATTTATTGGTAGATGTGAGTATTTCTAAATATAAACTAAATATATGTTGTTATTAATAATAATAAATAATTTTAAAATTAAAAAAAAAATTAATTTAAAATGAATAGCATAGATGTAATGTATAAGGTAATACATGATGGTAATGGAAAAACATAGATGTTATCTAAAGGTTTTAAGTTTTGGTATCGTTGGTGGGAATAGAGTAATATAATGTTGGGTGAAATTGTAATGGCGATATAAATTTGGGTGAAATTACATTTTTTGTTATTTAAATTGTATTTATGAATACATAAATGGATTGAGTCTGATGATTCAGATTAAACACTCTTAATCACTCAAATCTACATATCCCACAATTTCTCACCTAATTTCCCCAAAAATAACCAAACAAACCAAAACAAAAACAAAAAAAATTAAACTACCACAAAAGATATATTTATTAGTAGATATGAATATTTCTAAATGTGTTTTTTTTTTCTTTTAAATTTTATTAAGTTATTGTTTGCTGGTTTAATATATATTTATTGGTTAAGATTTGGAGGCAAAACTTTATTTCCTCTAAGTTGTTCAAGAACAAACGTTCAAGTAATATGTATGAGTTCAAATAATATAAGAAGAAAGTGTAACTATGGTGACATTGGATTTTGGGGGTCCATTTATAAAGTGGATAGTTGACTTTGTTAAATTTATAGAAAATGTCATTTTGGTTGTTTTTATTAAGATATCAGGGTTAAAATTAGTAAAGTTTGGGTAGTGATAACTAACTTGATTAGTTTGGCTACTTTAATATAATTTATTGATTCATATTTGGAGGAAGAAAGTTATTGCCTATGAATTGTTGAAAAACAAACTTTCAAACTTATTAAAGGTAATATGCATGAGTTTAAACAATGTCAGAACTTTAATACTTATGAATTGTTGAAAAACAAATTTTCAAACTTTTTTTTGACAAAAATGCTTAATAGTTTTTATTAGAATATGATTGTGTAAACCATAGCGTTCAAGAGTACAAAAATCTCAGAGAATCTTTCTCGAGCATCATAAAAATGAGACTGATCTAAAAGAAAAAGAAAAAGAGATTTATTGGTATTCATCTAATGGTGCAAGTGTAAATATGTGTCCACCTCTTCCCTTCTTGTTCCATCTACAACATGGTGAGTTTGTTGCTCATCCTCCCATCCTGCTGCAAACTGATCTATCTATGGCCTCTCGAGGGTAGGGTTCGATGCTCGTGACTCTTTGGATGTAGTGGGTGCCTGCTACTTGTGTGGATGTTGATCCATATTTAGGAGCGGAATGAAATGAATAATATACTAAATATAATAACCCAAAGATAAAAAGAAAAACAGCAGATATCCAATGAACAATAACTTCTACTGAATAAATAAAATAGGCTTAAACTGTAAAACTACAGAACTGAAATCAACGTGCTCGAATGGTGGTAGCTATCTCTGAGAAGAGATGTGGCTATTATGTGCATCAATCTAAGAAGAATGATTAAAATCAGGCTCTATAGGCCTTTTTAGCATTACTCATGAATTCCAAAACCCTAGACATCCAAAAACCTAACCCTAGGAGATGAAACGCCAAAAGTTATGTGGGCTCTAATGGGTAAGTTGGTACCTCAACTTTTCGGGGTCATAACTTTTTCATATGACCTCCATTTTAGGTGCATGATAGCCCGTTGGAAAGGTTTTTTTGATAAATACACATTATGTCATCAAAAATGACTGTGTTTATAGATTGACTGTGGAAAGCCAAAAAAAACATTGTTAAGGGCCCCAAAACATCCCTGGAAGTACAAAAAGATGTACTGACATGAAAACTTCCAAGATAGGCCAGTTGGATTAGGTGGGAAACCACCAATATCCACCTAGAAGTTGTGCAGGGCTTCAGATGGCCTCGAAAGTGTAGAATCCACAATTACAAAGAATTACAGAAGAACGTGTTGAACTAAAAATTGTCAAAATGAGCCAGTTGGAATATATGGGTGGCAACCAATATCCACCTGGATCAGTGCTCCCCCCTTAGGAAGAAATGGTCTTCATTCCATTGAGTGCTCCATCAGGTGAGGAAATTTTTGTTGAATTTGTCCCCGAGTGAGCCACTTGCCTTGTTGTAGGAGTTACCCTTCTCTGACAACCCAATAAAGTTGGATCCTCTGTTGGTGAGTGCCCTTGAACTATGTGTCCACTATCTAATCAATGGATGCATGTTCCATTCTGTCAGGGTTGAGCTCTGTTGGTGTCACTTGTTCCATGATCTCCGAGGTGTCCAATAATGGTGGAAAATATGGTCGGAGGAGGTCCATGTTGAACATTGGGTGAAAGACAAGGAAGGGGGGACTATTGAGCTCAAACGCATTTTCACCCATAGCCTTGGTGATAGTGTAATTCCCATAGTGAAGTGGAAAAAGATTATGATGAGGCCCTATAAGGCATTCTTTCTGCAAATGTAAATGGACCTTGTCTCCCGCCTGAAACTTTTCCAGTACTAGGTGTTGATCATCGCATTGCTTGTACTTAGAATTGGCTTTCTACAAAATCTCATGGACCTGTTGGTGGATGTGTTGAATCCACTCAATGAATCTGGTGGCTTTTTCGGCCTCAGAATGAGCATGGGAAGATTTTTTCTGTGTGGTTGCAAGAGTTAGTGAAACATCAATGGGACCCAAGGGTTGGAATCCCAAACCCACCTAAAATGGGCTATGGCTGGTGGAGCTATGGAGACCCCTTTTGTAGTTTTATTGAACATAGGGAAGACTGTCATCCCATGTACATGGATGCTAAGAGTTATACATGCGCAAGATGTGCACAATCATCCAATTGACGACCTTTGTTTGGCCATCGGTTTGAGGGTGGAAGGTAGTGGATTTAGTGAGCTTGGTTTCCAATAGTGACCAGAGACTCAACCAAAATGTGTTGAGGAACCTGTTGTCCCAATCAGAGATGATGGTCAGTGGTATCCCAAAATGGACCCATACTCATTCAAAGAATAGCTTGGCAGTAACTGCTGCTGTGATGCTCTTCTTGTAGGCTGTGAGAATGGTTATCTTTGAAAATCGATCAAACACCACAAATACACAATCATTTCCTTTCTTGGTGGACAGAAGGCTAGACATGTAATCCATCGAGATGGATTCCCAAGGCCTCTCGGGAGTAGGAAGAGTGGTGTGTAATCCTTGCTTCTTGATGGTTGGATTTGAAATGTCACATGAAGTGCAAGATCTAATATATGTGTTGACGTCCTGTCCAAGTTTTGGCCAAGAAAAAAGTTTATGTAGAATGACCACAGTTTTCTCCATGCCAAAATGTCCTGCCATCTTACTGTAGTGAGCCTCCCAAATTAGATTTGCACGCTTGTTTGCAGGAACACAGAGGTGGCCCAGATGGAATAACAGTCCTTCATGAATGTGAAAATCAATGACATTTGTGTATGTACCCAAGAGTTGATAGGTGGTGTCGAAGTTAAGATATTGTTGATAAAGTGGGGCCACTAATATGACTCATTCCCATAGGAATGGAGCACGGTGGTGATTGCAGCCATGGGAGGTCGACTAAGGCAGTCAATGACACAATTTTTTCTCTCTGTCTTATACTTGATGTTGAGATGGAACTATTGCAGGTATGTGGACCACTTTTGATGGTGATCGTTCTACAACTTCCCCTATGTTTGTATGAACTGCATGTTGGGTATGTGTTATATTCTTTGTATGAGTAGTAGTGTCACATTTTTGGGCGGTTTTTCAGCACATGGATTTTTTCCAATGGTTTTCTATTTCCGGTTAAGGAATTAGGGTTGTTGACTAATCTAGGTCATTGGGTTAGGGTTTTGGATGTTTATAGCTCATATATAAATATTGTATTGTAAACAATGTATCACTATGAATGAATATATAATATGTTGGTTTTCCCGGTTTGGGTTTCCAAGGGAAAAATATCTGTGTAATGTTTGTATTTTCCATTGTATATTTTCTGTTCTTTTACTGAAAATATGTTTGCAGTAAATATTGTACAAGGTTAAAATCTACTTTTAGTATCAAAGATTTTTTGGCTTCAGGGGGACGCCTTTGTGGTCAAGGGTTTGGATCGGGACTATGATAAGCCTTGTTACAGTGGGATATCTGTGGTATTGATTTTTCAGGTGAAAAAAAATGGAGAGCACTTTGAAAATGGAGATCGAGAAGTTTAATGGGAAAAGTTTTGAGTTGCAGAAGCTCAATATGGAAGATTTGCTGGTGGACAGGGATCAGTGGATCGTGGTAGATCCAAGTACTGCACCTATAGGAACTTCAGCAGATGACTGGAAAAAGTTGGATCAGAAGGCAAAGAGCACAATCTGATTGTGTCTCTCAGATTCAGTATCACTGAATGTGTAAGAGGAATCTATAGTCAAGGATTTATGGGATAAGTTGGGGAAGTTGTATCAGTCTAAGTCCCTAGTAAATAAATTATTCTTGAGAAAGAAGTTGTATAACCTAAGGATGAGAGATGAAGACTCAGTGGCAGAGCATTTGAACGCCTTCAATATTGTGGTAAGTCAGATAGTATCTGTTGATATTTAAATTTCAGATAAAGATAAATGTATTAGTTTATTTTGTTCATTACCAGACTCATGGGATAGTCCGGTTGTGTCCATAGGTAGTAATATGATTTCCTTGAATTTTTATGAAGTGGTCTCATCCTTATTGTCGGAGGAGATGAGACGAAAGAATATGGAAGGACAGAGCACAGACGCATTATTTGCAAGAGGATGTTCCCAAGAAAGAAATAGATCTAAGTTCTCAAGTGGGAGATCTAAGTCTAAGGGTAAATCTAAATCTCCCAGAAAGTTTGTAAAGGTATGTTGGAGATGTGGAAAATAAGGGCACTACAAGAAGCAGAGTAGATCCAAAGTTGATAAAAAGAAGGGATCTGAAGAATCTCCTTCTACAGAAGAAAAGACCTCCAAGGAAAGAGAGGATGTGTACTTGGCTTCTTCAAGAAGACATGAATATCATGAGGCATGGTTGGTTGACTCTGGTATATCCTTTCATATGACTCCCCACAGGGACTGGTTCTTCGAATATGAAAGGTATGATGGAGGTAATGTTTTATTAGGTGATGATTCAACAACTAGAATCATAAGACGAGGGAAAGTCAAGTTGAGGCTCATAGATGGAAGGATTAGAACACCGCCTAGTGTTCTGCACATCCCAGGCTTGGCCAGAAATTTGATTTTTGTAAGAAAAATGGACGATGCAGGGGTAAAAACAATATTTGAAAAGGAAACCTGCAAGATGGTTTGAGGAGCAATGGTGTTGTTAAAGGGAGTTTGGTTTGGAACTCTGTATAAGATGCAAGGAAGCACTATTAGTGATGGGTGTAATAGTTCCATTGTTCCTGATATTGGAGTTGAAGAATAAAGAAATCCTACAGTCTCTAGAGAAAACATTATGATGTGGCATAAAATACTGGGGCATATCGGAGAGAAGGGTCTTCTACTACTACATGGTAAAGGTATGGTTGAAGGTATGTCTAACTTCTCTCTAGATTTTGATTTTTTTGAACATTATGTATATGGGAAGCAGAATCAAGTAAGATTCCCCTCTGGTGAAACGAGGGCAGAAGGAATTTTACAGCTAATTCACATTGATGTTTTTGGACCTGTGTTGGTCCCATCATTGGTAAAATCTGTGTAATATGTCTCATTTATAGATGAATTCTCAAGGAATACTTGGATATATTTCCTCGAGAAGAAATCTGAAGTCTTTGACAGGTTTAAAGAGTTCAAGGCTCTTGTTGAGAATCAAATAGAGAGAAGAATTAAGGTGTTGAGAACAGATAATGGTAGAGATTTCTGCAGGAATGAATTTGAATAATTTTGTAAGAAGTGCGGTATAGAAAGACAAAAGACTACTCCATATACACCTCAACAGAATGGAGTTGCAGAAAGGATGAACAGGAAGTTGATGGAAAAATCAAGGTGCATGCTCAGTGGTGTCGGGTTAGGGAAAGAATTATGGGAAGAGGCAGTGGGTACTACATGTTACCTGGTCAAAATATCACCCTCGTCAGCATTGGATGAGAAGAATCCACAAGAGGTATGGACTAGTTATTTGGTTGTGATGCATATGTTCATGTTATTTGGTTGTGATGCATATGTTCATGTTCCAAAGGAAAACAAAAGTAAGCTAGATAAGAAGGCTAAAAAGTGTATCTTTATTGGATATAAAGATGGTCTCAAAGGTTATAAACTTTGGAACCCAGAAACTAAGAAGGTAGTGTATAGCCGAGATGTGGTATTTAGAGAAATGAAGGATTTTTTAAAACAAGAAGTCCTACCAAGTAAGGAAGAACCAAAGAAAATAGAGTTTGATTTAAAGGATGATGAATCAGACTCTACAGAAGAACAAGAATCAGAAGAAGAAGATCCTCATACTCCAATATTGAGGAGATCGGTTCGAGAAAGAAGGCTACCGGAAAGGTATACTCCATCTAATTTTCATTCAAATTTTGCTTTGTCTATTACTGATGATGATCCTCGATCTACCAGGGAGGCAGTGGATTCAGAGGATAGAAATCTCTAGAAAAAAGCCATGGATGAAGAAATGGCAGCCTTGGATAAGAATGAGGCTTGGGATCTAGTGGAGTTGTTTACTGGAAGTAATCCCATTGGAAGCAAATGGGTATTTAAAAAGAAGCTTAATGCAGAAGGAAAAGTGGAGAAATATAAAGCTCGGTTAGTAGCAAAGGGTTATTCCCAGGTTGAGGGAATTGATTTTGGTGAGATTTTTTCTCCTGTTTCCAAGTTAACCTCTATAATATTTATGTTATTTGTTGATGTTGCATTTGATTTTGAAGTAGAACAGATGGATGTGAATACAACATTCCTACATGGGGATCTGGAAGAAGAAATCTATATGAAGCAACCATAAGGTTATGTTGTGAAGGGAAAGAAGGAGCTGGTATGCAAGATGAAAAAGTCCCTATATGGTTTAAAACAATCACCAAGGATGTGGTATCAAAAATTTGGTACTTATATGTTGGAACTTGGCTTCACAAGAAGAAAAGAGGATCATTGTGTGTATTTTAAATTAATTAGTGATCATTTGATTTATTTGGTCGTGTATGTGGATGACATGTTGCTGATAGGAAACAACAAGGAGATTATCTAGGATGTGAAAACTTGGTTGTCCACTAAATTTGACATGAAGGATATTGGTGCTTCAAATTTCATTTTGGGCATGGAAATTAAAAGAGATCGGAAAAAGAGGAAACTCTGGTTAAATCAGAGAAAATATGTGGAGACAATATTGCATAGGTTTAACATGCAGGAATGTAAACCAATCAAGGTTCCTATTCATGTTGGTGTAAAGTTATATGTGGATCAGTGTCCCAAGACACAGGAAGAGGAGGAGGACATGTCTCGTGTTCCATATGCGAGTGCAATTGGCAGTTTGATGTATGCAATGGTCTATACTAGACCGGACATTGCACATGTAGTGGGATTTTTGAGAAGGTATATGTCAAAACCAAGGAAGGACCATTGGACAACAGTAAAAAGGGTTTTTAGGTATTTGAGTGGAAATACTAGCTATGGATTATGCTACCAAGGAAGACCGAGATTGGACAAAGTGGTGGATATACATGGCTTTGTGGATGCAGACTGGGCTGGAGATCTGGATCGTATGAGATCTACAAGTGGGTATGTGTTTAATCTGTTTGGAGGAGCAATAAGTTGGATGAGAAAAAGACAGGCTATAGTGGCACTTTCAACCACAGAAATTGAATAGATGGCAGCCACTCATGAAAGTAAGGAATCAATATGGTTACAAAGGTTGTGTTCAGGTATTGGGTTGGTACAACAAGCTGGAAGGATAGATTGTGACAGTCAGAGTGCAATTTTTCTGGAAAAGAACCCGGTTTATCATTCAAAGACAAAGAATATTGATATTCAATATCACTTTGTGAGAGACATGATTGAAGAAAATAAAGTGTTGCTAATGAAGGTGGACACTTTGAAGAATGTTGCAGATTCATTAAGAAAATCTGTGAGCACTGAGAAGTTCTCTTGGTGTAGATGATCCATGGGCATTGTTGCCCTGGATTGTTGACTATGTAACCATGTAACCCCCTATATGAAAATAAAACAACAAGTGGAAGAATGTTGGGTATGTGTTATATTCTTTGCACGAGTAGTAGTGTCACATTTTTGGGCGGTTTTTCGGCACATGGTTTTTTGTCGATGGTTTTCTATTTTCAATTAAGAAATTAGGGTTGTTGACTAATCCAAGTAATTGGGTTAGGGTTTTGGATGTCGTTGGATCCATATGTATATTGTATTGTAAACAATGTATCACTATGAATGAATATAGAATATGACGGTTTTCCCAGTTTGGGTTTCCAAGGGAAAAATATCTATATAATGTTTGTATTTTCCATTGTATATTTTCTAGCTTTTACTGAAAATATTTTTGCAGTAAATATTGTACAAGGTTAAAATCTACACTGCAAAGGCTTGTGATTAGTGTGGATGATTGTTTCATTTCCAAAAATGTAATGTTTCCATTGACGTCGATCTTGTACAATGGAATACATTTCCTTGTCATATGTGGGTTATTTCCAAACGATATTTGATAGTGTCTCACTATGGTATGTTACTGGATGACCGTGTTGAGTGACAACTATGCCTACAGCATAGTCGGATGCATTAGTCTCAATATCGAACGGTTGTTTCATATCGGGTAAGGAGAGTACTGGAGATGAGCACAAGCAATGCTTCAAATCATCAAATTATCATTGTTGTGCTATCCCCCATGCAAAATTTTCCCTATCACCGCCCTTGGTCACTTGGATGAGGGCCCATGCAATATGGGAGAATCCCAACACAAACCATCGGTAGAAATCGGCAAGTCCCAAGAAGCTCTAAATCTCGGTCAGTGTGGTCAGGACTAGCAAGTCACAGATGATTTGGATGTTAGCTAGATCCACATGTACCCCATGCTCATCAACAATGTATCCCAAGTATTGGACCCTGTTCATGCCAAAGGATCATTTTTCCAAGTTGGAATATAGCTTGTGCTACCGCAGAGTGCTCAAAACCTGTTGAATATGATGCATATGATCCTCCCAAGTTCTATTGAAGATGAGGATTTCATCCAGATATACCACCAAAAAAGAGTTGGTGAAGGGTATCAATACATCATCCATCAACCTCATAAAAGTTGTTGGTGCATTTGTTAAGCCAAAGGGCATGACCAACCATTCGAAGAGACCTTCTTTAGATTTGAAAGTTTTCTTTCATACATCAATCGGTTCGATGGGAACCTGGTGGTAGCCAGACTTTAGGTCAATATTGTTGAAGAACTTTACCCCCTTGAGTTGGTCAAGAAGGTCATCAATTCATGGAATTGGGTATCGGTTCCTGACTGTGTTTTGTTTAACATTTTGTAATCAATGCAGAGCCGCCAGGTCATGTATTTCTTTTGCACCAATATAATCGAGCTTCCGCAAGGGGAGGATCTGGGTCTAAGGTGCCCCTTTTGAAGAATCTCTTGGATCTAACGCTTGATTTCTTCATTTTCCATCAACAAGCGATGATAGACTGGTCCATTAGGCAGAGATGTACCAAGGGTTAGATCAATTGGATGCTTGACCTAGCAATGCGTCCGTACCCCGGTGGGTGAGGAGAAGATGACTTTGTACTCTTCCACGATCCTGCCCACTTGCTTCTGCTGCAAAGGGAGGCTCTTTGTAGAGTTCACAGATGTGGAAACGACCTTCTTCTTACTATGATCACGGATCACAAATAAGATGAACTTCCTCATCTATGAAATGACCTTACTGCATTTCTTAGCATAGATTAAATAAATAGTGATAGGCGTCCCTACCTCTAGTATCCTATACAATTGTCTACCCAAAGTAATAATAAAATTGCAGGGTCTAGACTAATACACAACATGTCACTTCCACAAATATGGATATCCTAAAATAACACCACAAACTTCAAGGGGAGGAATATCACACAATACCTCATCTTTGAAGGGATTGATGTCGTAGGGCAGATGACATTGTTGGATGACGCGGATATATAATCTTTGGCAAAGCCAACCGATGTTGTAGGGTTGTGGGTGTGGTGTCATCAGTAGGTCTAACCGCTTGACGACCTCTATTGAGATTAGGTTCTTCTGACTTCCATTATTGACAATGAAATGAAGTGGAGACCCCTTTACCCACATATGTGAGTGAAATAGGCATTCCCCTTCCTCTGGTTCTTCTGCTTCACTTGGATCGACTTTGGTGGTAGTGACAGTGGCGTTGGGTTTGGAATCGATAATATAGTTCCCTCCTTCTAGATTTGATTCGGAGTTCGAATCTTCCTCTGACTCAGAATCTTTCATCTCGACCACCATTGACTACTTGGAGCAACATTCTTCGATGTAGTGCCAAGGGATTTTATGGTATTCACACCACTTTCTCATGTCCTTCTTTGACTTCTCATTACCCTTCTTGGGTTGCAACTTGGACTGGTTGTCCTTAGAGTGGCTATATTTTCTCTATTCCTTGTGTTGTGGGTTGGGGTCGCATTTGCCCTGCTTCAGCTGTGAGGAGTTTGCAGATCCAAACTCTCACCTCTTCTACTTAAATTTTTTCTCGATCTTGACAACATATCTATAATCTGCACCTAATGATGTGATATCTAGAAACTACATTTATGTTTGAATGTATCTATGCAGACAAGCGCGATATTTGAGCACCATATGTCATTCAGAGTCTTTGATACCCAATTTGGTGCACATGGTATGGAAAATATTGGTGAAATTTGGTATTGTCTTGTCCCTTTGCTGACACAGCATGGTCCATCTTGTGTACTGGTCCTCGTAGCTTCCAACAAGGCAGTATTGTTCTTTAATGGCATCCCTGAAGGAATCCCATGTAGAGGAAATCGCAAATATCACAGATTCATCTATGGCCCTTTACTCAGAGTAAGTATCCCAACAGTCCTTAACATGGGGGATGACCTTGAGGTGTGAAAAAGTAATCTTTTCCCTATCGGAAAAATTGTGGACCGAAAAATACCCTTCGAGCAGATTCAACCATTTATCCACAACATCTGCATATATCAATCCTTAAAATAATGGAATATCAAAGTTTACTTTTACCTTGAAGGGGGTTTCATGTCTTCTTAATGAAGATGTGCCTCCTGTGGGAAGCCACCAAAGGATATATGCAAATTTATCCATCATTGTGTTCCTTTGTCGTACAAGGGATTCCTCAAGCAACATTTTAAAATGATCTCTTGCTCCATCATCTTTCTTCTCGTCCCCCATGATTTGTTTTCAGGCTCGATGCGACTGATCTTGCAAAGTCTCGACTAGTTAGACTCCCAACTTCTTATACCCATATCTTGTCAGGGACATGCACGAAGAAAAATAAATGAAGAGCAAACCACTCTAATACCACTGATCCGGATTTAGGAGAGAAACGAAATGAATAACAGACTGAATACAATAACACATAGATACAGAGAACAATAACAGATATCCAATGAACAATAACTTATATTGAATAAATAAAATAGACTTAAACTGTAAAATTATAGAACTGAAAACAACTTGCTCGAATGGTGGTAGTTATCTCTGAGAAGAGATGTGGTTTCTACATGCATCCGTCTAAGAAGAATGATTACAATGAGGCTCCAGAGGCCCTTTTAACATTACTCGTGAATTCCAAAACCCTATACATCCAAAAACCTAACCCTAGGAGATGAAACGCCAAAAGTTATGTGGGCCCCAATGGGTAAGTTGGTACCTCAACTTATCGGGGTCGTAACTTTTGCATACGACCTCTGTTTTAGCCGTGTGATAGCCCGTTGGAAAGGTATTTTCAAGAAATACACATTGTGCCATCAAACTTGACTATGTCTATAGTTTGGTTGTGGCAAGCCAAAAAAACATTGTTTAGGGCCCAAAAATGGCCTTAGAACTACACAAAGATGTACTGACATGAAAACTTCCAGAATAAGCCAGTTGTATTAGGTGGGCAGCCACTAATCTCCACCTAGAAGTTGTGTAGAGCTTCAGACAACCCGAGAAGTGTATAACCCACAATTACAAAGAATTATAGAAGAATGTGTTGAACTAAAAACTGTCAAGATGAGCCAGTTGGAATAGGTGGGTGGCCACCAATATCCACTTGGATCAGATGTTGAGGGATATTTTATAGTTGGTGATGAATAGACCAAATTTGTTCAGTATTTATGTTGACAGCCCACAAAACTATTGCCAACTCCTCATTTCGTCTGACTTTCTGAGTTTGAATTTGTTGCTTGAGCTAGGAATTCATATTTCGTATTTCCTCAATTTCTCCTCGTTTCTCTCTGACTTGGTCCTGAAGTGTGTTGATGGTGCAATTGTTGCATGCGCATGAGCCTTTTTTGTGTCGCCACATGGTTTGAATCCTTAGAACTCTGTAAATTTGTTGTCTATGTGCCAATAGCCCGTTTAAACTCCAAAGATTGATATTAATATCTTTTTTTCCTCGATTTCCCTAGAATTTTCTCTCGCCACCTTTCATAACATGTTTTTACCTTTAGTGAATTCAATTCCCATGCGTGAAAGGATAGCACCATGGTTTCAAATGATAACAAACAAAGTTGAGAAATAAATCTTGTTGACGCAGGTAATTTAGAATATGTATCCATTACTTGTGCAAGGTCAGAGGTTTGGACATGGAATCTCGGGTGGAATGAAAGTTTGCACTATGACAATGGAAGGCACAAGCTTAAAGGAGGATATTTGAAGTGATGGGAGTGAGCATGCTTGTGCGAGAGGGTGCCACATTTCCATTGCTTGTATGTGCCATCTGGCGGGTCAAACAAGGCCATGACATGGAGTTTTTTGAGTCGTGTGATGCATTGTATAGCAAGGAAGAGTGGTTATGAGCCGGTTTTCATAGGTTGAGTTCATTACCTGATGTAGAATATTGTTCCACAAACTTACACACATAGTGCCACTTCTTGTTGACTTAGGGGAGAAGCTCATATTTAGTCTCCTTATTGAATTTTAGAAGGCTCTGTTCCAAATTCTTTGTTGCCTTATCTAAAGAGTATTTCGAAGAATTTTCATCCTAAGAACATGGCAATATCTGACCCTCTCAAATATTTTCTCAAATTCCCTAATACATGAGAATAGTGTAGCAGGGAGAGATAGGGATTTTTAATTTTCCTTCAAAGTTCATTAATTATTAAGTTAAACTTAAAATAAAAACATTATAATTATAAATATATTTAATTTCCTTTTATGAACCAAGATCTCTTCACTATTATGAAAGAGGAAAAAACTAAGATGAATTAGTAAGTGGAAAATTAAGAGAAAGTAAAGCAATTTTACATTTTGTTTAAGTTTCTATAGAAAAATTTTCTATCTAAAATA
>JZKD02S1818056.1:264621-275201 GCA_000966675.3 Picea glauca | reverse complement strand
AGCATTTAAAATATTTATTCTCTGAACAACACATTTGAGAGGAAGTGTCTATTTTTCTTCAAACAACTTTAGATTCTTGACAATTCATACTCCCCAAGTTATGTCGAAACATAGTTCTGTAATCATGGAAGTCTCCTTTCTATTGCACCATGTTTTGAAGGCCTCTTCGATACTTCTTTTTCCCAAATATTTCTCAATATCTATTACCTTTCCACCTCTTTTCATACCTCCTTTGAGTATGGACATTCCATAATGAGGTGAACAATATTTTATTTTTCTTGATGATATTGATAGCATCATATTGACCCTTTCATATTCCGATGTGGGCACCTTATTGAGTAAACTTAGACACATAAAGATCTTGTTTTTTTTGGGACACTTTAATTTCCATATAAATTTCCACCACCATAATTGATGGTCTTCTCTTCCTTATTTCCTTAGTGATTTGTATCTTAATCTAAGAACATATGCTCCAAAAAGATTCAAAGACCGGATCAACTGGTACTTTTCTTATTTCAGTTTAAAAATTTTATATATCAGGAGGCCAATGTATCTTTTTCATTACTCTACATACTTTTCCCTAAATCCTATACATTAGGAGGCCATTGTATTTTTTTCATTCCTCTACATACTTTTCCCTTAATCCAATTTCTTCCTATGTTAATCATTGGTGGTTCCAAGTAGTGGTCCTTGCCTAGTTTGCAACCTATTAAATATTGAAGTAACATGTGTTATTTAATTCATGAATCATTTGGAGTGGAAACCTATTCTTACCTTTAGTCCCTATATATGGGTCAAGACTGATTTGTAATTTATCCCTTTTTCCAAATTGCCAAAACAACTGGTTTACAATCAGATGGAAAGCATAGATACCAAATCTCCATATTATTGAGACATTATTATATTGTTTGATGGACTTCTTGATATTAAGGACTATGTACTTATCTCTTACTACATGGGACCACAAACTTGTTCCTTAAATTATCCTCCACACATTTTTTGTAGCAATAGCCTTTGAAAAGAGAAAGGGAATTTTGAGGCCCCATCCTCCAAATGATTTTGGTAATGTCAACATTTTCCATGAGGTCAACAACACCTTTCCTTTTTTGGTCTCCAAACCATATAAAATTGTAGAAAAGTTTCCTAATGGTTTCCAAAACACCTTTTGAGATCCAAGCAAGCAATATCCAATACATTGGAATTTCTTTCAAAGCAATTTTACTAAAATTAGGCAATCTTCCCTAGACAACCATATGTTGCACCAAATGTTTATTTTGGTCTCCACCTTCACTATGATTCACTACCAATCACACTTGTTTATATCGATTTGGCTTCAAATAAAATCTCAAATATTTCAGATCTTGTTCAACATCAATCACCTTAAAAGGAAATAGTTGAAAAATAAAAATATTTTCCTGTTGAGATATCTCCATAAGGTCATCATAAATTTTTCCATATTAATGACCATTCCAATTGATTTGTAAAATAAATCCATGATACCCTTGAATTTATCAATGACTCTTCTGATACCTTTAAAAAAATTAAAATATCATGTATGATATTGCATAAAAATCCAATGAGAATCCCTTTATGCTACAATTTCCTTCTCCTTTTTTAAGTAGCCTAGTCACATATACAAGTTTATGAATAAAATGTTTACATCACATAAGTAGAATTTCTATCAATGGGAAAGGGTTGAATTTATGGCTAGGATGTGGCACCTTGCTAGGTTATGAACCCACAATTCAACAAGAGAACAATAAGGTGAACAATAGTATATTTTTCTTGATGATATTAACAACATCATATTATCCCTTTAACATGTTAAATTTGGTAGCATCGACGGTCATTCTCCATGAGAGGCCATATGGGCCACCCTGAGGCTAGCCAGAGAGATTTGGCGAATCAACCAGTCTTGTGAGGTATTGACAAAATCCAGGGGGAACGTACAACCTCTGTGGGTCAACCCAAAAATTAGGACGAACGAGATGCTATGTAAGTCTAATGCAAAAGTCAGGGGGGAAGTACAACCTCTGTGAGCATAGACAGTCTAGTGCAAAATTCAGGGGGAATGTACAACCTCTATGAGCATAGACAGACTAGTGCAAAATTCAGGGGGAACGTACAACTTCTATGAGCCTAGTCAAGCCTTGTGAGCCATAAGCAAAAGTCAAGGCATATAGCAAAATTTAGGTTGAATATAAAATTCCTATGAGCTAGAAACAAATGATATTCCTAATATTGCAAATGATATAAATGTATTGATCTAGTGCGTTGTCATGTGTAACATTATCCACCATGAAGAGAATTTTGAATTGCCTTATAAAGAGTCGATTTGTAACTGAAGTCTCAAGTCTATTTCTATTTTCAAACCAAAGTGTAATGTTGACTTGTAACTGAAGTCTTAAGTCTAGTTCTATTTTCGAACTAAGGTGTAATGTTGAGTTGCAATTGAAGTATCAAGTCTAGTTCTATTTTTAAACTAAGGTGTAATGTTGATTTGTAACTAAAGTCTCAAGTCTAGTTCTATTTTCGAACTAAACTGTAATGTTGAGTTGTAACTGAAGTCTCAAGTCTAGTTCTATTTTTGAACTAAAGTATACTAGTCTCAAGTCTAGTTCTAAGTTCAAACTAAAGTATGAAGCTGAGTTATGATTAAAGCATGCAAACAAGTTACTATTTCGATCCATGCACTTCTCCTCTTTAGCCTATATAATCAAAGGTCGACTCCCCTCTTCAACACAGTTTGATATGCAGGTTAAGGGTGAAGCAATAGAGGCACATATAAGTGATAAAGAGGTAGCATACCAAAGAAGCATATCAGTGTTGTATATCAGCAATAGAGGTTTCATATCAGAGACATATATCAACAACATATCAGTGTTGTATATCAACAATAGATGCAATATATTAGAGGTGTATTTCAACAAGGTCTCTTAGGTCTTTGTCATGTCAGAGTCATATTGGAAATCTCTTTAAGAGAAAAACATTCATGGTGGATATTTGTAAGTGATCTTACATTATTAATGCAATAAAGGAATATCGTTTACTGGGGTTTTTCTCCCTATACAGGGTTTACCCAGGGTATATGTGTTGTTGATGTGAATGATTACTTATATACATAGTTATTGATATCTAAATATGATTCAATATTGTTGAAGTGTATTAAGATGGAATCAAAGTGTTGAAGAAAATAAAAGAATTAATCCGCATAAGAAATCAAGCTCATAATTTAACATGGTATTAAAGCTTAGGGTGTTAAACGTGTTGAAGTGCAGAAGAAAATACACACACATCCAATATATCTTGATTAATTTTCCAGTGTGAAGTCCATGGCATCCTCCATTTCATTCAGGGCCAAGGATAGGCTCAAAGGAGGTACCAACTTCAATGTGTAGAAACTCTGGATAACAAATATCTTGCAGAAGCATGATCTTGAGCAGTATCTTACCACAGTGGTGGAGGAACCCATGAATAATGCAGGAAGAGCAGCCTTCAGGAAGAGTCAAGAAAAGGATAAGCGAATCATCTTTGACTCAGTCAAAGATAGTATAATTCCTACAATTACTTTGTTTATGACTTCCAAGGATTGTATGGATACCTTGGTGAATCTGTATGAGAAACAAGCTCCAAGTTAGAAGAGGACACTTAAGCACAAGATTAAGTATTTGAAGATGGAGAAAGGTGAATCAATGGAATCTTTCTGTTTTAGGATATCCCAGATCAGAGATCATCTTTTGGTCACAGGGGTGACAATGGACAATGATGATTTAGTGCAAGCCATTTTTGAAGGTATTCCTTCTTCATGCGAGACCTTCTTATCCAGTGTAAGTGGGGAGAGATTAAGCCCACGTTTGAGAGGTTATGGCATGATTTCCTCCAAGAGGAGAGTCGCACAACTACCAGGACCGAGCCAACAAAAGAAGATCACTCATATTTAGCATCAAGATTCAAGGGAAAGAAGAAAGGCACTTTCCAGAAAGGCTCTCAGAGAAAGCCAAACACAAAAGGTACATTCAAAGGAAAGAATATTGATACATCTAAGATTAAATTCTTTAGTTGTAATAAGTTGGGTCATTTTGTTAAAGATTGTTGGTTTAGAAAGAAATATCCAAGGAAAGGGAAACACCATGCCTCAACTGCTGAGGATGATGAATCCAAAAGAAATCAGAAAAGTCCTTCTAATGAGAAAGAAAATAGAAAATAATATTACTTGGTTTCTGCCTTATCCAGTTCATTTTTCATGGGGCCGAAAACTCGGTTAGTAGACAGTGGTGCATCAAATCACATGGCAGGGTACAAGGAGATCCTCTCAGATTTTAAGACAAAATCTTTTGCAGAGCATGTTGAGATTGGGGATGAAAAATGTTACAAGATAGAGGGAGTAGGCTCTATCTCCTTCAAATTAGAATCTGGGGCTAGACTTCATGTTGATGAAGTATTGTATGTTCCAGGACTCAAGAAGAATCTACTATCAGTTGCAACCCTTGAGGAAAAGGGATATTGGGTGATCTTCAAGGACATGAAGGCATTATTATGGGATAAAGGTAGCCACTTAAGTACAACAAAACCCATTGGAACTCACAGTGGAGGACTTTACGTTGTGTCAGGAAAGTTAGTTCAATCATTGGCTCATGATGCGACTAGCTCCAGCGAGTTGTGGCACATAAGACTTGGACATCTTCATTACAAATCTCTTCCAGATCTACAGAACATGGTATGTGGCATGCCCTCTATTTCTCTTAGTAAAAATGAAATTTGTAAGGGATGCATTTTAGGTAAATATATAAAGAAAGCATTTCCTAGTAGTGACATCAGAGCTCAAGGCATCTTAGATCTGTTTCATTCTGATGTATGTGGTCCCATGTCATCTCCCTCACTCGGTTGTTGTTTTTATTATGTCATATTTATTGATGATTACTTGAGAAAATGTTGAATATATTTCCTTAAAGCTAAAAGTGGCACATTTGATAAATTCAAAGAGTATAAAGCCTTTATTGAAAAGCAGACAGGAAAACACATTGAAATCCTTAGAACAGACAATGGAGGAGAATTTGAATCTCTCCAGTTTGAGAATTTTTGCAAGTCAGCAGGAATCAAGAGATAGTTGACCGTGCCATATAACCCTCAGTAAAATGGATTTGTTGAGAGGAAAAATAGGACAATTTGTGAGGCAGCAAAAGCAATGATGTTTGTCCAGGATCTGCCAAATTCTTTATGGGCAAAATCTACCTCCAGTGCCGTGTATATTCAGAATAGGTTTCCACGTGCTATCTTGAAGGACAAGACTCCTGAAGAGGTATTCTCAGGGATCAAACCTGAAGTAGGGAATCTAAGGATATTTGGGTGTCGTGTGTATATTCATGTCCCTAAGGAAAAGAGGACAAAGATGGAACCCTTAGGAAAGAAAGGGGTTTTTCTGGGGTACAGTGAGAAGTCCAAGGCTTACAGGATTTATGTACCAGGTCAGAGGAAAATAGAGGTAAGCAGAGATGTGACTTTCCATGAGGAAGTCACATTTAAGAAATCTAGAGAGATTCAGCAGGAATCAGAAGCAGTTCATCCAGCTTCACTATCTTCTGAAAATGAAGAGTCAGATGATCAGAGTGAGGAACCTCGTGAAGGGCCAAGTAATGATCCCCTAGAACCTACTGAAGTGTTAGAAAGAACTCTTGAAGAACCTCCAGCCAAAAGGAAGCCAGGGTGGCTTAAAGAAATAGTGCAGGAATAAGAAATGATAGCTCCTCCGAAAGGAATTTTCAAGGAAAGGAAGAGGCCGCATAGGTTTGGAGGCTATGTTGCACTGATGAGCAACATTAGTGATGTTGAACCTTATTAATTTGAAGAAGCAGATAAATTACAATTATGGAAGGATGTCATGCTTGAGGAATACAGGTCTATTATAAAGAACAATGTTTGGGACATTGTGCCAAGGCCAAAAGACAAATCAATGGTTTCTTCCAAATGGATCTATAAGATCAAACATATAGTTGATGGAAGTGTGGAAAAGTTCAAAGCAAGATTTGTAGCCAGATGCTTCACTCAGAAAGAAGGAATCAACTACAAAGAGACTTTTTCCCCTGCATCCAGGTATACCTCCATTCAAACTATTATTGCTTTAGTTGATGTTCTTGGTTGGAAGCTACATCAGATTGATGTAAAAACATCATTCTTGAATGGAAATATTGAACATGAGGTCTTTGTGGAACATGTTATCACATATATGTCAAGGGTCGCAGGTCGCATCCATGAGCACAAAGCAACACTTAGAGTGGTCTAATATGGACTCAAATCAAGCCAACGAGCAAGTTCAGTTTTCAGCGGAGGAGATTCCATTCAAATTTCAAATTTGTGGCCCAGGGACAATCGTAACTATAGAGTTTCTCAAAGTTTAGCGCCGGAGAAAAAGCCCAAAATTAAAAGGTTGAGCAAAGATTTAATCTAGGCTGTAGATCTTATTAGGAGAGATCAACGATGGAAAATAATCATGGGAATCGAGAATTCGAAATATTGTTAAAGTTGTTCGTCAAAGGTCTGAACTCCCGAAACCTGAAATTAGTGTGGGTTGTTTGATCCATTAGGACGTGTGGCATCAGATCCAAACTGTGGAGAAAGTCATTTCGAGAAAACTGAAGTGAGTAATGTGCAAATTTCCCAAAGCATGAAGTTTCGAGATGTTGAAGTCCCAAAGGGCCAAAGCCTGAAGTGCCCGAAGTCCCAAAGTCCCGAAGTTAGTGGGAGTCATCCGATCCAGAGGGGCATGTGGCAGTAGAATCGTGAATTCGCGAATTCATGATTCTGGGAATTAACAAAGGACAGAGCTCGACCTTGCGAAGTGAGAAGTTGTGAAGGACTCAGGAGATAAGCCCAGGGTCATTGCCCATGGTCATGTGGAAGGTGGGTCCAAGAGGAAGGTCACGGGTTTCATAGGACCTACAGTGGAGAGTCGCCAACAACACACAACAGCCCCTGGGCATTTAGCCTCAATGTGATCCCGAGAAGAAGTGGTAAATGAAAAATGAGTGGTGGTTGAAACCTCAACTCACTCCATAAATGGAAAACATGGAGGGTCTGGTTGTGGAGACAGATTTTTCAGCCAAAGGCCCCCTCAATGGATGATTTTTCCTAAAGGCCCATGCTGAGTTAAGTTTTCATCTGATAGAAGAATACATGTGAAATCTAATAGAGAATGCATGGATGGAAAGCCTTGAATGCAGGGGCCCGATCATGTTCCTGGTGATCGTGAGCAAATTTGAGTATAAATAGTTACTTCTGATATTTTTTTAAGGTCGTCAAATGGTTGAGCAGAGATCCCTATTTTGTAATGTTTTGATGCCAAAACTGTTCTTTGGTTATGTACCAAATTTGAGACTTTCATTTTAATAGAATCCATCTTATTTTCATCTCTTTCTAAAAACTGTGCTAAAACACTCAGGCATGGAGGATTCAGTCGAGGGTTGTTATGATGTTGTAATGTAGGTTTGATTACAATGGTATCATGACCAGTTTTAGTCAGCTCTCTTGTTATCTTTTTCCCTCTTACAATGAATGGCTCGGGCATGGAGGATCCAATTGAATTGTTGTAGCTGCATTGTGATGTAGGTTTGATTATTTCATTTTTGTGACTGTGTTCTTTGGACATATTTCAGTGCCTGAATCTTGAGCTCAAGAGTGTTCTTGAGTCTGAGTTTTTCTTCTCTAAGCTACTTGAAAGCCTGATGTTCATAGCAGTCGTGTTCACATTTCTCACTAAGTCTTCCCTTTGCTCACACTTAAACTCAATTCATTGACTAAAGTTAGTTGTGGACCTCACTTCCCTGTGCATTTATTGTCCAGTTATGTGTTGAACATCATTCATATATTACGTTATGTCCATTGACCTCGATTCGTATAAACCTAACATCCACCAAAAGCTCTGATGGGTACTGGGCTTATCCTCCCGCAATCTGAGGGTGTCTCTCAGTGCTAACATTCTTGGCATCGTTTCCAGGGAATGAATTGAAGACATATCTCTGGGTAAGAATGATTAAGAAATTATGATTTTGAAGGTGCATCAAATATCAGTGACTTGAAGATTGCAGCTTGCACCTGGTGATTCCATTGTTTTATTCGTGGATCTATAAGGTAGAAACACAAGGTCTACTCCACAACTAACTCCAGTTACACATGAATCTAACCCAGATAAGATTATCAAGAAAGGAAATCTTTCTCGAGAAGGCTTTTAGCCGTTGTCCTGGATTGAAAAGTTCCCCGGGAGAACAACAACGATCAAATCTGGTCTTTGATGGTGAACAAAGACCAGACACTTTCAGACTGCATATCATTCACTCGATGACTCCATGTTTAAAGAATCCAGTGGAGACTCCATAGTTTTAAGAAGTCATATTTTCATATGGAAGCCATTTTGGCTCGAAGGTTTGCTCCTTTCAATTTCTCTGTTGTTCCTGGTTTTCCAAATGTTGTTCCTACTATCGATGAATGGGGTAATTTTTTGCCCATATTTAGAGAACATAAAGATAACAACCCTATCGAGCATCTTCGTGAGTTTCAGGAACTCATGCATCAGTGGGAAATACATCATGAGGATGTATTATTGAAGATGTTCATGTTCTCATTAGTGGGAGATGCTCGTGAGTGGTATCATTCCTTGCCCCCTGCTAACATCTCCTCCCTGGAGCAGTTTCATGCAAATTTCAATGCTCACTGTCAAAGGTATTATTCCTCTGAGTTAATCTATCATAACTATTGTGAGGAGTATAGATATGGTGTTCAAAACATAGTTCATTCTTGTGAAAGTTGTGAGAATGAGGGGTATACCTCGGAGGAGTTGATAAAAATAGTAAAATATCTCTCTGTAAGGATAGAGGAATTGGTGGAAGATTTTGTTCGCCACTCTTGTGAAGAAAATACAAAGGATATTCCGGTCTTGGAAACATATTTTCTTGGCAGCCCTAATTATGATGAAGAAGTGATGTTAGATACTGACCAAGAACAAATTATTTTTGATTGATATCCCAGCGAAGACGAGAGAGAGAAAAGTTTCTCCATGGTTCCATTTTTTGGTGATTACTAATCTGACCCTGGGGAGAACCATGAAGGAGAAAAGGGGGAGCCACATCTCTCACCTATATTGGCTCCGATATTTTCCCCTTTCAATTTCTCAACCATAGTTGTGTTGGGTATGTGTTATATTATTTGCATGGGTGTGTGTGTGGGCGCGTCAGATATGAAAACTGTGTCTGACGATCCCTACCACTATATCTCTATCATGTGCATCGTACGCTTTCCTAGGGAGGTCCCAGGGGGGGGGGCAGGTATGCCCCCCCCTGTTTACGTGCAGCATTCAGCAATGGGCAGTAGCCTGGGGCAGCGCCCTGAAATGTTTTTTTGGTGGTTTTTGCTATTTTTAGCGGATTTGTAAATTAATCCTGGATTAAGGGATTAGGGTTTTGGTATCTATGGAATACCTAAAAACATTGTATATATTGTATGGTGAATGGTGAAATTCGATATAATGAATATAAGAAAGGTTTTCCCGGTTGAGGGTTTCCGGTATAAAATCTCTGTGTACTCTGTCTATGAGCCATTGATTAATTTTTGTCTTGCTTAAGAATCTATATGCATTGCTTTACTTCGCAGGTTTAAAACTTACATGTGGTATCAGAGCTCATTTTTGGCTTCAGAGGGACACCTTTGTTGTTGAGGGTTTGGCTCGGTCTTGATAGATCAAGTTTATCTTGGGTATGTGATAAACCTGGGTTTAGTGGGAGATTTTGTAGTGGATATTCGAGTAAAGAAAGAGGAATGGTGAGCTCATCTAGAATCAAGAGAGAGAAGTTCAATGGTAAAAACTTTGAGCTATGGAAGCTCAAGATGGAGGACCTTCTTGTAGACAAAGAACAATGGATCAATTTGGATCCTGGTACACAACCTATTGGTACACCGTATACTAGCACACAGGCTACTGGTACACAACCTACTAGTACACAAACTACCAGTACACCGGCTACTGGTATGTCGAAGGAAGAATGGGATAAGTTGGACAGAAGAGAAAGGAGTATTATTCGACTCTACTTGGCAGATTCAGGGTTGTTGAATGTCTCAGGAGAATCTACAGCCAAGGAAATATGGGATAAGTTAGGAAATTTGTATCAATCAAAGTCCCTAGTAAACAAGTTGTTTCTTTGAAAGAAGTTGTATCATCTTAGGATGGAAGATGGAGATTCTATGACAGAGCATCTAAATGCCTTTAATACTCTAGTAAGTCAACTTGGATCTGTTAATATTACGATTGCAAAAGAAGATAAGTGTATTACTTTGTTATGTTCTTTACCAGACTCTTGGGATAATATGGTTGTAGAAATAGGTAGTACCACTCAATCTACATTGAAGTATGAGGATGTAGTTGCATCCTTGTTATCTGAAGAGATGAGGTGAAAAAGCATGGATGGTCACAACACAGATTCTTTATTTGTAAGAGGGTGTACCCAAGACAGGAACCCTGGTAAGCCTTTGGGATGGAGATCTAAATCTATAGGTAGATCTAAGTCTCCAGGAAAATCTTTGAGGAAATGCTGGAA
>JZKD02S1818056.1:233247-257730 GCA_000966675.3 Picea glauca | reverse complement strand
ATCCTTGGACCTGTTCATGCATCAAACTTGTGCCATACCATACATCATGAAACAAAAGATATGTCATCAATGAAATAGAGAATCATGAACAATATATCAACTAAGTACATCATGTGCCAAAATTTTCCCACCATGAACAACACCCATGTACATCAACCATGTACATCAACAATGTGCCAAAGTATATCATCCATGAAATGTATCCACCATATGCCAACATGTGCATCTACCAACCATGTGCATCTATCAATATGCTAAACAAATACCATATATGAGTGTACCATCATGCATCATTACTTGCACCAAACAAGTATATCAACCATGCATCAATAAGATAAGACTCCCTAATGATGTACAACATGAATATCAACTCACCAACTACATGTCTCAATCTGTAGCCCATCCACATGCAAAATGCATGCACCATGATATCCAACAATACCATATGCGTCCAATAATACATCATAAGATATATCAATGAAAATTTAATTGTGTACCAGCCATGTACCCCAACAGATTACTTTACATAATCCAATAGATGAGCATTTGATCAACATCAATCCATACTCATGGGTTAGTGCCATGCACCCAAGATTTATTTTATATCATAACCTTGTGTGTTCTAACTTAGAACCATGAAAACCTGCAACAAACATTGTCAGAATCTGCAATAAACAATGTCAGAACCTACAACATAGAGTTATACCATCACATCAAGATGCAACCCTTGTGCATAGCCCTTTTCCTTAGGCTTCACCACATATACGTGGCCTGTTGCACAACAGAGCATGCGTGTACGTGACCTATGCAAGGTCAGATAGCATATGTATGTGAGTGTCACCACAGTAACCCGTGTATGCCTCAATATATGTCTTACTTAAGCTTCCCTTTAGTCTTTCATTCTTTTTTGGTTGCTCTGTCTTCTTAACCCACTTCTGTAGATGACCCTTCTACTCAGAACTTGAGCTCTGAGCATCCATTTTTTCAAATATGTCTCCCTTTCTTACTTCATTCCTTCTTCTATCCATGCTATGTGAAGTTCTCATCATGGAATTTCTTCTTATGTTCCATCACTCCTAGGATTTGTGGCTAAATCCACTACAGTTGTAGCATCTCATGGAGTTACACTGAACAACAATGTGTCCTACTTGATCACATCTCCAACACCTCATGGTGTTATAAAATCTTCCATTATATCTCCTTTCATAAGATCTACACTCAAAATATTTGTGACCATATCCATTACATGAATAACAATGCCCATGAAAAATACTTTCATACCTTTTCTTTGGTGTCCCGAGAATATATTCTTGATGTCTTCCTTTCTTTGTTCTTTTGAAATTTTATTTTCCTTGTATAGATGGTTGTTTTGAAACATTGTCTTCCTTCTTTGATGGACTTACCTCATGCTTCTTTGAGGTGCTTGCTTCAACATGTGCATCTTCTCCTTTGTATCCAAGACCTGATTTATCACATGATGACCTTTGACTTTCCAATATCTCATCGAAGACTTGTGAGCTATTCAAGAATTTGTTTGACTTTTCTATCTTCTTTCTAAGGTCAACAATTTCAACTTCTAACTTACAACATGACTCTTCCTTTTCATTTATTTGAATCTTCAATAGTTCTTCTATTCTTTTGGCATCTTCAATTTGGGTCTTGAGATGGACAATGGTTTCAAAAATTTTGCTAATCTCATCATCTACATTTATATGTTATTTTCCATTCTTTAGTCTTGTGTTCTCTTCTTCCTTTTCTTCTAATTTAGAACTCTCTTCTTGTTCTTTGAGCATTCCCTTTAACTTCAAGATGTACCTTTGACTCCTCCTAAGAAACTTCTTAGTGTTATCTGGAAGATAGTTATAGTGTGTATAAAAATGATCACTCCTATACATGTATAAACCTTCTTCAAATTCCTTTTTAAGTTCTAATAGATTTTTTTATATTCTTTCCATGGGATAATTATCATCAAACTTTACACAAATTGTTTCTAGATCATCTTCTTCACTTGAGAAAAATTCAACATCATCACACTTTGAATCATTGCAATCAAGAATATTGGGAGATTATTTACCTTCAATATCTTCCTTCTTGCCAACACCATCACATGATCTTTTGCCTTCATTTGAAATGTCTTCAATGTCTTCCTTTGTGATATCATCACTTGATTCTTTATCTTCACTTGAAATGTTTTCAAAATCACATTTAGAAACAATGCATTCAAGATTTTTTGATGATTCTTTACCTTTGATGATATTGATGGAGTGATGTTCAATATCTTCCTTCTCCTTCTTTCTTTGATATGTCTCCTCTAGCTTTATCCATAGATCCTTGGCAGAAGTGCATTGTCCCATGTTCTCTTTGATAGGGATTGAGAGTCCACTAAGAATGGTCTTGAGAGTCAATGCATCATTCTTCTTTCCTTCCCTTTGAGTTGCAAACTTTGACTTGTTCTTCAATGGAACTAATCCACCAATGGTTTCCTTCCAAATAGTTGCTCCCATTGTCTTCAAATATAATCTCTTCTCTATTCTCCAAGTAGAATAGTCTTCCTCATCAAGGATTGGAACTTCTTCATCCATTTGTGTGTTCATTGTTTTCCGTAAAGTTTTTTTAGGGTGTTAGGGAAGGCCCCCTCTGAAACCAATTGTTGGAAAACCCTACCACACTTAGAGGGGGGGGGGGGTGAATGAGTGTGGGGCTCTTTTTCCCAAAACCTCCATCTTTACATAAAAATCCTTAGTTAACATTCAACATTTATTCATTACCCATTGTTTTCATTTATAACTAGTTAGATGTGAACATATATCAGCAGCATATATCAACAACACATATCATCAATAATTCATCACCACAAGGAACACAAGATGTATGTACAATTTTTCTTTTTATTATGGACAACAATCTGGGGTTTATCAACAACAACTGAATAGAGTACAACTCCACAATAGAACCAGCTCTATAATGCAAGGCTCAGCTTACACCCTCAACACCAACTGAGATGAGGCAACAATCCTCAATAGATATCAATCTGTCAATAGGTACGCGACCTGTCAGTAGTGCAGCCTGCGTGTGTACGCGCCCTGGCTCACTACAGCTCGCGTGTGCACACGACTAGTGTATAATGCAACATGCATATGCTTCTGAGAAACTAGGTTTTTTCTTCGCTTCACATGCTCCAATCATTTGCAACCTACAATCACTTTCTCTTCTGTCTTCCACTATCCAAACTTAACCATAGTCAGTCACAACATCTCCAAGCTCTCCAATAGCTTGCTCATGCTCCACAATAGATCAATATGAATGATATCTCAAACATGTATAAGGATCTAGTATACCATAGAAATCATGTCACCATTGAATCACAAGAGTATTGATAACTCCATCAACCAAATCAACCAAACTGAACAAAATCATAGAAGCCATACCAAGAATTTCCTAAGCATTCCCATCACATCAAACAATAGTATTCATAAAGACAATAATGTAATCATACTAGTGTCTCAATGATAGATCTAAGGCCATAGAATGCAGATCTGAAACCTTCCAAATCATCCAAGAGCTTGGCACCATCTCAAACATAAGTCTTCATAATTTTATCCACTATACGGTCCATGTCTTCAGATAGCCCATGTATACCTTAATGCATATGCACCCTAAGCACAAACAACCCGTGTATACCTCAGAAACTAGGATTTATGAAGTTCCAAGAATTTTGTCGTCAAGATCTCCGATATTGATGAAACTTTGATGTGTCCATGCGATCCTCCTCTCTCTCTCTTCCTCAAAATAGATCTTCAATCATGCTCAAGAGATCCACACAAATAAGATGCTCTCACAAGAAGCTCTCCATCAATACTCCAAAAGATATTCACAAGAAGCTCTCCATTGATCCACAAAAAGGATTCTCACCAAATGTATTATTCACAAGAGATCCTAGCTTCTTATTTATACTTTCATCTTCTAGGCCACTTAACCCATTTCCCTTATTTTAGGGTTAACCACTTTCTATAAATAGAAAGTTCTCCAATATTTATCATTTAAATATTCCTTCTTGATTTTGTCACTTATCTTTATAATTTAAATAATCCATCTTGATTTTGTCACTTTACTTTATCATTTAAATAATGATTTCTTCTTTTTAAGCACTTTGACTTCTTTGACCTTGGGGGCTTCAAGCCTTCATATGGGGGTCCTCCAACTTCATAGGGCCATAACTCTCAAACCGTGAGGAGTTATGTGAAATTCCACATACCACCAAAAATGGCATGACAAGCACTATCCATATAGGATAGTTTCACCAACAACTTCATGGATATTCATCTCATTATTTCACATACAAGCATGGGTCCTCCAACCGTTCTTCTAGGATAACTCAATCCACAAAGAATCTTCCCATGAGGGATTTCACCATAAGGGGACCACTTTGGATTTCATCCATTTGTGCACCTTATCAATCATGATCAGACAATAATGAGTCATCTTTTCATGAAACAAGCTATGCATCATCATGTATCAATGACAACTCATTGATCCATCTTCATCTATGCATCATATCAATTGGTTTCCACTTTGACATCTATCATTCTCATCAAGGACAATCATCAATCAATCAATTACTTGAAATCAATCAATCAAACCATTTGACACATGATCCAACAATCTCCCAAATAATCAAACCATTGGCATCAATGATAACATGATCCAACACATAGGTGTGTGTCGATATACCCGAGTATGTATTTTTTCCCTGTCTCTATCCTTTTTGAATCGTCAAGTATTAAGTTTGTCCCCTTTCGGTGTTTAAAGTCATATTTTTTGTGCCCTTGTTTGTTTTTATGCCCTGGTCTCCCTCAATATCTTAACCGAAAGAAATCATGGCCCCAAGCCCCTCTATTTTTCTCTGAGGATGAGCACTTGCCTCCTATGTTTCAGTCACTAGTCTCCCTATTTTCCCAAGCCCACAACAAAATTTTCCAAGTTCTTGTTCACACAACCACAGCCTTGAGCATGAAGTGCAACTTTCAGAGAAGTTTATTTCGGACTTGAATCACAAGCAGCAGGCGAGTCCATTTTGCGACAGTGGGGATCCCTTATGAAGATTGATTAGTGGCCCCGAGGTATTTAAAGTTTCAGAATTGCATGAAGTATAGCACAATAAAAAGATCCGAAGTCCCAAAGCGATCACGAGTCATTGATATTAAAGGGGACAGGTGGCAGTTGATCCAACGTTCGAGGAAATGAGCTTCGGGAGTTTCGAAGTGAGAAGTGCATAAAATTTTCGGAGAGCTAAAGCCCAAACCCCCAAAGCAATCATGGACCATTGATCTCAAAATCAACAGGGATTCATTGATCTTAGCAACAGTGCCTCTCGAAGGCCCGAAGTCCCGGAGTCCCAAAGGGGATCTTGGCCATCTGAATCCAAAATGCCACACGTCATCATATCTATCACTCTGGGATTTTTACTTCGGGAGTTTTAAACTGAGAAAAACTCCAAGGTCCTGAAGGCTCAAAGTCTCAAACCGCCCGAAGTCTCGAAGTGGCCGAAGTGTCGAAGCGCCCAAAGTCCCAAAGTGCCTGAAGTGCCAAAGTGGCCAAAGGCCTAAAGTGAATCTAAATCGTTGATCAACAATAGCCACGTGTCATCAGATCCCTAGCTCTGGAAAATTTGCTTGGGGAAAATAAAGTTTGACTATTGAGAAGTTTGAAGCCCAGAGCCACAAAGGAACCTCAATCGTCAATCTCAGGAGGGCCATGCATCATTAGATCTATGACTCTAGGTAAAAGAATATGAAGGTAGAGGAAGTTTGATATTTGACTTTCCCGGAGTCCGGAGACCCGAAGTAATTCTCATTCGTTCGATTCAAGAAGACATGCATCATCAGATTGCCAGCTCTGGGTAAAAGCACATATTAGAGGAGCCAAAGGAAAAGGAGTTAGTACCCGAGCCCTGGAGCACCAAGTTCGTGGAAGTCGTCAACACAGACATGTGGCATCCATCTAACGTTGATACATGGCACTCATTTCAAGCGTTTTAGACATGATTTCTGCCTGTTTTTGAGTGACACATGTCACCTCTCCATCTGAGACATATCAGCATGGTGACATCAAGCCTCCACATCAGATCATCCTCTGAGAGTTGTTATTGTTCAATGCCAAAATTAGTGCCCCATCCCAAGGCACACTTTTGGCAAATCTTAAAGTTGGTGGGTGATTAAGCTTGGAAGTTGCACTAAATCTAGTGGGTGTTCTCAGATCGCATATCAGGACCAAACCTACAACCTCAATCCATTGCCAGGATGCAACATGCTCAGGTGATATTTTTCTTGAGCAGTACCGCAATGGAAACCATGGTATGGAAAAAAATGCCACGTGGTGAAATGTGATGGATTGTGGGCCCAAAAGCGGTATGAATCCAAACCGCTTTTGACGGCCCCACAATCTCGTGTTTATGTGGAATCTTATTCGAAAGAAGCATGTGGTTGCGCCCCTGAGAATTAAGACTCGTTCAATCTCCGAGGAAAGGCAGTTAATGGAAGGTAGTTTTGGTGGTTGAAACCTCGGCTCACCCCATAACTGGAAGGCCCGACCATGGGGAATGAACCGTCAGCCCGTGGTACCCCTTTGGGAAAATTTTCCTACAAAACCCATGTCAATCTGAGCTCACGTCTGACAGAGGATTGCACGTTTAGTATGACAGAAGAACTCACAGACACAATTCTTTGAATGTAGTGATCATATCACACTCCTAGTAGTGGCGAATTTTTCTTAGTATAAATAAGTAGTTTTGTTATTTTATTAAGGTCGTCAATTGGTTGAGAAGAGCTCCCTATTTTGTAATGTTTTGATGCCAGAACTATTCTCTGGTTATGTATCATATTCAAGACTTTCATATTAATAGAAGTCATCCTCTTTTCATCTCTTTGTAAAAATTGCGCTAAAACACTCGAGCATGGAGGATCCAGTCGAGGGTTGTTATGTTGTTGTAATGTAGGTTTGATTGCAGCGGTATCGTGACAAGTTTTAGTCATCTTCCTTGTGATATTTTCCCCTCTTACACTGAATGGCTCGAGCATGGAGGATCCAATCAAGTTTTTGTAGCTGCATTGTGATGTAGGTTTGATCATTGTGTTGTTGTGACTATGTTTTTTGGACATATTTCAGTGTCTAAATCTTGAGCTCAAGAGTGATATTGAGTTTGAGTTTTTCTTCTCCAAGATGCTTGAAAGTCTAATGCTCATAGAAGTCTTGTTCACCTTTCTCACTAAGTCTTCCCTCTGCTCACACTTAAACTCAATTCACTAACTGAAGTTAATGTGGCCCTCACTTCCCTGTGCATTTCTTGTTCAGTTCCATGTTGAACATCATTCATATATTGAGTTTTTTCCATTGACCTCCACTCATATAAAACCAACATCCACCAAAAAATTTGAAGGGTACTGGGATTATCCTCCTGCAACCTAAGGGTGACTCTTAGTGCTAACACTCTTGGCACCGTTGTCGGGGACGAATTGAAGAATTTTCCCTGGGTAGAATGACAACAATCTTCTGATTCTGAAGGTGCGTCAGATATCAAAACCATTGAAGATTTAATTTTCACCTGGCCACTCCACTGTCTAGACTCCATTGTTTCAGTGTGACTGCCTCTGGCTACACCTGGAGTCCCCTGGGACACAACGATCAGATCTAGTCTTTGATGGTGAACAAAGACCAGACACACCCATTATGCATATCATTCACCTGGTGACTCCATGATTAAAGGATCGATTGACGACTCCACTAGTTCGAAATGGAAAGAATAATGGCTCGAAGGTTTTCTCCTTTTAATTTTTCTGTTGTTCCTAGTTTTCCTAATGTTGTCCCTACTCCAAATGAATGGGGCGATTATTTTCCTATATTTAGAGAGCGTAAAGATGAAAACCCTGTCGAGCATCTCCGTGAGTTTCATAAATTTGTGCATCAATGGGAGATACATCATAAGGATGTATTAATGAATATGTTCATGATCTCATTGGATGGGGATGCTCGTGAGTGGTATAGATCCTTTCTCCCTACTAGCATCTCCTCCCTGAGAGACTTTCATGAAGTTTTCAATACTCAATGTCAAAAATTTTATTCCTCTGAGTTAATTTGTCATAGTTGTTGTGAGGAATATAGAGATGGTGTTCAGGACATAGTTTGTTCTTGTGAAAGCTGTGAGAATGAAGGATATACCTTGGAGGAGTTGATGGAGTTGGTAAAATCTTTTTCTGCAAGAATAGAGGGATTGGAGGTAGAGTTTTCTTGCTTCTCTTATGAAGATAATGCGGAGGATATTATGGTCCTTGAAACAAATGTTATTGGAACCCCTTCCCATGATGGTGAGGTTGAGGATTGCACAGCCATAGAGGAAACATATTCTACCCCTGATGCATCTGTTGTATCAGATTTAAATGAAGAAATAGTCATGTATTCAAATGAAGAGAAACAGATCTCTGTATCATATTTTGATGGCTCGAGGAGTATCCAACCTGTGTATGAAATCTATGAATCAGATTCTAAGACAGATATGAAGAATTTACAAGAGCATGCAATAGAGCCTTTTCCTTTATACATTAAGGAAAATCATTGTGTGGAAATCGACCATCCTGAGTAGAAGATTGAAGAAAAGAGTTTCCCACATGCCCTATTTACGATGATTATGAATCTAATCCTTGGGAAAGCCATGCAGAAAATGAAGAGCCAGAGGGGCATTTTATCTCCTTTCCAGAGCTTGTCAGTGAGAAACCATCGCCCGGAGCCAGTCAGCCTTCATCGACTATTCACCCACCTGTACTTACCAGAGATATTTATCCTCGTGTGAGCAGTTGTGGAGCAGAACGGGCTATCTATGACAAATTTTCTAGAGTTTTCCACTCGTTCTATGAGCCTGTTAGTGAGTACTTGGAGTGGAATTTGCTTCATATCTTGGAGCCACCCAACTTTATCTCAACTTCAGCCTTTGGAGAGAAGATGAAGAATGTAACAGTTATGTTGTCACAGTTGCATTATCTGCTATTGATCACTAACAGAGTAAAAGAGATTCCAGTCAAGAAGTTACTTGAATGGATATGGTGGAAATTTGCTTTCACCTAACACTTTGTAAATATCAGTTAGTATAGGATTGTACATAAATAAGCTCCTTCTAGAGCCCATGTGCTTGTTTTCGTTTTAATAGAGTAGTTTGTAAATATTTCCATGTTTTCTTCGGTGAAATTTTTGAGCTTGACTCCACAACCTAATGCATATGGCATCTGGAACTGCTTGTTCTTGGCAGCTTACAAGGAGCATGCCATCCCCTCTGGAGCCAAATTTTATCACATATAATTGTCAAGGGCCGCAAGTCGTAACCATGAGCACAAAGAAACACTTAGAGCGGTCTAATATGGACTCAAATCAAGCGAGCGAGCAACTTCAGTTTTCAGCGGAGGAGATTCCATTCAAAGTTCAAATTTGTGGCCCGTAGACAATCAGGATTATAGAGTTGCTAGAAGTTTAACACTAGAGTAAAATCCCAAAATCAAAAGGTCGAGCAAATATTTAATCTGGGTTGTAGATATTATTAGGAGAGATCAACGGTGGAAAATAATCATGGGAATTGGGAGTTCAAAATATCGTTAAATTTGTTCGTCAAAGGTCTGAACTCCCGAAACCCAAAATTAGCATGGGTCGTCCAGCAAGACGCGTGGCACTAGATCCAAACTGCAGAGAAAGTCATTTTGGGAAAACTAAAGTGAGTAATTCACAAATTTGTTGAATCTCAAAGTGTCAAGATGTCGAAGTCCCGAAGGGATGAAACCCGAAGTGCCCAAAGTACCCAAAGTCCCAAAGTTAGTGGGAGTCGTCCGATCCAGAGGGGCACATGGCAGCAGAATTGTGAATTCGTGGTTCGGGGGATTAACAAGGGGTGAAGCTCGACCTTGTGAAGTGAGAAGTTGTGAAGTGCTTAGGAGTTAAGCACAAGGTCATAGCCTGTGGTCATGTGGAAGGTGGGTCCAAGAGGAAGGTCGCGGGTTTCATAGGACCTGTAGTGGAGAGCCGCCAACAGCACAAAGTAGCCCCTGGGCATTTAGCCTCAGTGTCATCCCAAGAAGAAGCGGTAAATTGAAAAGGAGTGGTGGTTGAAACCTATTGGCGACCCTACATAATTTTCTCTTTTAAAGTAACAAATGACAATTCCTATAGCTGCCTACACCTCATCCTATAAATATTGTTATTTGAAGGTGACTATTCGGTTCCAAAGAGTATGTTTTGATTGTTCCTATTTATTTTATCTTGCATTTTTTGTGATTCATTCAAGACTGAAAGCATGAATGAAGCATTAAAACTTATAATCGTATTGCAATTGTATCTAAGGCTTAATCTTTAGAAGGGTCAATGTGCTTACAACTCTTTAATGAATGTTGTTTTTCTTTGAAGCTTATCATTTATCAATGAAACATTTGTTTTGAGTTGCTCTTGGACTGTAAGGATATATTTTAGAGCCTTTGTATACCAAAAATAGATTGGCAAATGGACTATAGGATTATTTCATTTAAAGTTCTTGGTAAATCAATTTTGATTTTAATTTTTCGAGGTTCTTTTGGCTTGCAAAACACACCTTCTCCTAACCTTTGCAAATCGACTTCACCCATAACATGTCATGGGAATTAATCACACCACGATCATGCTCTGTACCTCGTTTTAGCTAGCAGGTAGAAGTGATAGACCTCTCATGACAGACGGAGGTCTGATGTTACGCTTTGTACCCAAAAAATTCATAAAAAAAGATGCTTGAATTTCCTGTGCGAAACCCTTATGCTTACATTATGGTCGTGCTAGTGTAATTGCTCATTTTGCTCCTTTGTTTTTTGGCTCAGACTACCCTCTGTTGTTGTTGCCTCTTAAGCCCATAGTGAATTTGATTTTCTCTTGTAACCCTCTGTTCAAACCCTTATGGCCCCTGTAGTCATAATTGAGCTAAATGGCCCCCAAACTTTGCTACGGTATGATGATGCGAGTGAGGATCTGAAGAGTCTACGCTGGGATGTGTTTATCAGGAAATTCTAGGGTTATAACTCACAAGTGGCCAAATATTTCTCTCTCACATTTGATGGATGCAAAGACAAGGTGGGTGATATCCAGTTGGATATCACTGAAAAATTTCTGAGTGAAGCAACAGGCCTCCCCCTCACTGGTCAAAAATGGTTTAAAAACTCAAAGATGGACGAGGTACCATGGAGTCTGCTTGTCACCTCTCGAGAAATTTAATGTTGTGAAAAAGGTGTTCTGATCTCCTTACTCAAGGTTAGATGGCATGACTTGTTGGCAATTTTAAGACAATTTTTCACCTGTGAAGGTCGTTTTGGCTTTGTGTTCCTTTACCACATAAGATTGCTCATGCATTTTATCGGGTTTCAATTTAAACATGTCGTTTTAATTGTTAAGAAGTTTATATAAAATGGCAAAGAGGTATAAGAAAAAGAGTTTGGAATCAAGCCTTTTCCACCATGGGTTGATAAAATTATTGATAGTCCATCATCTGAAATTACTTGGTGACGATTGAGATATTTTCATAACTTGTAATGGTTTTTCCACAGTAAACCCTATAGAGATTCTTGTGGTAGATAAACCTATGCTAGAGAAACTTCTCGGCTCTTAAGTGTCGGACCGAGTGTCTTGTATGAAAACCCTCATCAAAGGGCATCGCCCGATCAGTCTGTGTGTGAGCAATAGGAAGCTAGTTCTAGGGTTATTAAAACTCATGAGCATGAACAAATTGTTTTCCCTGATCCCATTTCAAAAAACAACAACAAACTCTCATGCAAACAACTAAAGAAAAATCAAGAAATAGGGTTTCGTAACAAGAGAGTTGACCAACTTATTTCTCGGAGTTTGCGAAATAAATCCAAAGCTCATGTGAGGTCGATCGAATCGATCGATATCCATGAGAGTTCTGACTCTGATATCGAAATATTTTTAGCTGAGGAAGATCAAAATTGTTCAGAACTGACTCAACCTTTCGATTATGTGAATAATCTCCCACCATGTTTGAAAGACAGCAAGGGATTTACAAGAATTAAACTCGGTCAAAGGCCGAAAATGGATAGTGGTACTATTTTGACACACAGTCATGTGTTTCCTCAACCCTTTCCCCCTGATGTACACTCTGAAGTGTGTTTACATTGGATAGGTTAGTATTACACAAGCATCCCCGTTCTTCAAGAAAATATCAAGGCTCTTACGACTCAAAATAACTCATTAACAAAGGAAAACCCTGAGATCAAGATCAATGCACAAAGACAAGGAAAATGTTTGAAAAGGACTGGCAATATCATAATAAAAAACACTAATAGTGTCAAGGTCATGATCAACTCTGAGATTTTGTGATTTGAATTTGGTTATCAGTTCAATGGTAAGATTGGTTTTTATCTTATTTGTGCTTTTATTGTTATTTTTCTAATTAATCTACATTGATTTAGATTTCTGTTGTCAATAATAAGATTGGCTACAGAATCGAGAGATTTTGTAGCCAAGTCAATTCTCATATAAAATTTGGAAAATGTTAGTTAAATAAACATCTAATTTTCTTATTTTGTTTTCTTTCAGGATATGATGTATCTTGTGGTGATCTCATAATATGGAGCATTGTTGGACTTAGTTAATTAGTCACTTCTTTTGGCTTATTTTTGTAAATCAAAACAAAAATTTCATAATTTTGAAGATCCTGTGTGATATTGAGTGCTTTTTAGACCCTCTATCTTTGTAAACTTTTAGATCCTTTTGAGATTTGATCCTATCTTACAAGATAGGATGATTAATTCTTTAAATACTACATATTTTTGTAATGAAAGCATCTTGGCTGAGAGCAAGAGATGGACTAGTGTTTCTTGAACTTAATGAAACAACATTTATGCATTTTGGCTTTAGCCTTTTGTTTATAATGTTGTCATTTATGTTTTTGTTAATCCTATTACATGTATAGGTATGACATCTTTAGATTAAACGATCTATGATGTGCGGGATATTATATTATAAATACCATCTATAATTTGTTTTTCAAAATATATATGTTGTGATCATATCTTCAATTAAATCGATAGGGTTTATCTTTGAGTTTTAATCGGATGATGAAATCCATTGATTACTTTCAGATTTATCTTACTGTAATCATGTACAATTATGAGATCAAAGGTTTATGTTTGTGTTTCCTCTTCTGTCATTGAAAACCAAGCTTCTAATACAGGTTCTAAAATTTATTTAGAATAGTCACAAGGTTCCTTGCAGATTTCTCTCTTGGATAGGGAAGTTGTATGTTCTCCACTCAAGAAGATGCTTAGACACACCTCACTAACTCACTAACATGTTAGCTCCTTTGTATTTTTCTGCCATTTACTTATCACGGAAACTAGAATGCATGGTTCATCCTTTGACTATCCACAGATTTATGATTCATTGTATTTTTCATATTAGTTTAGATCTATAAACGAAAAACTAGAAAAATATTTTTATGTGCTTTCTTTATATGTTTCCTAAAAGCAATCATTTTTCACATTAATTTTCGTAAGTTTCGATTAAAACTTGCAGTGTGTAAATCATGTACATAAGTAATATTTGTATATATCTTACTTAAATTTATCTACAACAGTTACATTATACATATGTACATGTATATATAGTGCTTAGTAATTAGATATTTATTTCTTTCTTTTATTTGTTTCTTTTAGGACTTTTAGATTGGCTAACGGAGCCATTAAACCCATCGAAATGAGTTACACCAAATCGCTTGGGTTATTTAGAAAACCTCGGAATGGACTCGTTCTTCTAGTTGACGGATGGTCAATTTCGCTCGCCAACAAATGGCACTATATGGAGGGCATGAATACAATTGATGGGATGTGGAGGTCGCAAAACTCCACCCCCACACACTCGCTCCCATGTAGTAACACGTAGTCGCTCAGACAACAACGTTACTTCTAAAATAACAACTACCTCGAATGAAAATCCAGAGATTCCCATTGAGCCAGTAACACCAAACCCTCAAGGGGATGACATACAATAAATCGTTCGTCATTCACTCTTAAGGACACACAGTGCTTTGGCCCGTATCAGACAACCTAGTAGGCCTTTCAATCAACCTTTAGATTTCTTGGATATCCAAGAGCAACTTGAAGGCATTGGTCTATGTTTAGATCCTTTAGGAGATAATACCATAGATCCTGACCATACCCCTACTCTTGGAGTCGGAGGATCTAGTATTCCACCTTCCCCACCTCATTCATCTCCATCCTCTTCAGGAGGAGAGTCATCTGATTAAGGAAGTTCTTCATATGAACCATATTAGCCTTCAACACCAAATACACCCATGGAAAACCAAAAAAATCCCACCAAACCATGGCTCTATCAAGATGTTGTGGTTGTACCTGGACCCCAACACCCTTTACCAAAACACCTGGAGAAATGGTTACCTAGGTTCGATCCAGATTCTAAGAAAATCATCGAGGATCACATAAAGAAATTCATGATAGCCATTAGACTCCAAAGTGTGGAACATGAAGATGTAGTATGTATACTTTTTCCTTACACGTTTGAGGGCAATGCCTCTACATGGTATTTCACCCAACAAACTCACACCATTGTATCTTGGGACAGATTCGAGACCTGTTTCCTAGAGAAGTTCAGAGATGATAAATCTTCTGAAGTCTTAGTCATGGAACTCTCCAGCTTAAAGATGAACCCTAAGGAGAAAGTAAAATGTTTTAACCAAAGGTTCCTCATGTTAAAAAACTAAATCCCCACTGATTCATTGCTTGCAGAAAGCCTTATTGTGCCATATTACACTAAATCTCTACACCATAATATAGCAATTTGGGTTAAAAGGTCTAAGAAGTCTATGTTACTGGAAGCCTTCGAGGAGGCAAGACAAATAGAAAAAGATGTTTTGAGCTTGAAAGATAATCTTAGTAATGTGGCAGAAATAACCCCATCTTCTAAGAAGAAAATAGAAATTCTTACTAGGCCTCCCCAAACCAAATCCCAATCAGAAACCTCAGACTTAGAAAGTCTACAAAATCTCATCCAAAAACTATCGAATCAAGTCATAGACTTGAGGAGATTGGCTGAAGAAGCATCCTTGAGTAAAGGAAGTTATAAACCTCCTTTCAAAAAACCTTTTCCCCCCAACCGACCAAATCCAACCCCTGAGGGTCTAAATTTTGAAGGCTTGCAATACGCTCTGCAAACTTTTCTAGAAGCACATGATAACTTAGTTCCCCTAAGAATTCTAAAGATGTGGTTGAAGAAGAAGTAGCTGAAGAAGAGGATTCATCTCCCAATGTCTTCGGACATTTTTCCGACAGTATTTTTCAAGACAAATTTGAAATAGTCCATCCTTACAACACCAGAAGCAAAACTCAGAGTAAACCTTCTTTGGAAATAAGTACTAATGTGCCTCTGAAACAATTGAAAGAAGCTTAAACAAAAAAAAAATTAGCAGCCCCAGTTTTAGAGTATGATTTGATTGCAGACCTTTAGAAACTTAGGGCTAATATTTTTGTTTACGAACTTTTGAAATTCCCTCTTCTTCTGCAGAAAGTACTTCAAAACATCGCAGAAAATAGTAAAAAAAACAATCTGAACAGTAAGAAAATTGCAGAAATCAATTCTAAAATAGTTCAAAAGATCCCTGCTAAAACAACCCTTGAACCCCCAGATAAAAGGGATCTCACTGAAAAAACTGTATCAAGTGTAGATAAAGTAATTTCAGAGACAGTGGCTAAAAATCAGTAGAATTTTTTTGTCAATACTTGCAAAAATGTCCCACCTTTCTTGTTAAATTTTGAAATTTTCAATAGAAATGTACATAATTGCATGGTTGATTCTAGCGCATCATCAAATGTGATGCCCTTGTCTGTTTGCCAAAAAATCAATGTTGAAGTTCAACCTTCTAGTCTTAAAATCATTCAGCTCGATCAGATGAATGTTAAGGTAATTGGTGAACTAAAGAATGTGCTCGTTAGGTTATCTTCTAATACTAAAATTCACCAGATTATTGACATCATTGTTCTTGACATCCCCAAAGTCTATGGTTTATTTTTTAGCAGGGATTGGTCTGAGCAACTACATGGTTACTTTGCAGCAAATTGGTCACATTTATGGCTGCCAGAAAATGGAAAGCCAAAAAAAATTAGTATTAACCGTGAACGTTACCTCAAGCACACCATGATGGATTTGAATGATGCTAATGAACCATTTACCGCTTCCACTAACTCACTTGAAATGCAGGGAATGAACACTTTCATCGATAACTTCATGGCTGAAACTTCCCCCATCATCGATCCGGAACAACAGTCGGAGCTCATGACATGTACTTAGTCAGCAGCTTTACCAAATGTGCCAAACATTTTTGATGAAGCTCAGATATGGTCACTATACTTCGATGGATCTAAATCTAAAGAAGGAGCTGGTGTAGGATGTGTACTCATCGACCCGACAGGTAATAAAAATTTTACCGCTTGTCGATTAGAGTTTGAATGCACCAACAACACCGTCGAATACGAAGCACTTTTGCAAGGACTCAGGAAAGTCATAGATATGAACGTCAAGAACTTAATGGTATTCGGTGATTCAGAAATTGTGGTCAGGCAGGTAAGAAACTCCATACATTTCCTATCACCACACCTGAAAAGTTACCAAACTGAGGTATGGAATCTAGTGCACACATTTTCCGCATTTAACATCAATTCCATTCCTAGATTAAGCAATTATGAGGCTGATTTATTAGCTAATGTCGCTTCTAAACTTTTGCACGCAGAAGGTCTTTCTCCAAACTCATTTTCAATTGAGTTATTGTTCAGACCATCAATCCCAGAGAACGTCACTAATTGGAGAGTGTTTGATGATGATCAACAGATCATCAGTTTTTTGCACATGGAGGACACCTTCCAAGGTGCAATTATCGATGAAGGCACTCACGATGAAAATCTCCGCAATTTCACGGTAATATCAGAGCCTAGGTCTTCCAAATCGACATCTGATCTGGTAAACTTTATTCCTAAATCCGTGGTAATACTGGAGAAGTTTTATGATTTGCACGATAAATTCAGAAAGTCGGTAAATTGTAAAATGAACAGTTCTTCCTTGACTCATGAAAAGGTAAATCTAGGGACTAAAGATAATCCACAATATATCAATCTGGGAATGGGATGCTCCGAGCAAGAGTGGTCCGCTTTTATAAAATTGTTTAGAGAATTCAAGGATGTCTTTGCTTGGACATATGATGATTTGAAAACTTTTGACCCTAATATAATACAACATATAATCCCCATGAAACCACAGACTCAACCTTTTCAGCAAAAGCTGAGAAAGATGCACCCTAAGTTGGAACCAACAGTCAAGAAAGAACTAAATAAATTATTGAATGAAAAGATAATATTCCCAGTGAGACACACACGATGGGTGTCTAATCTAGTTCTTGTAAGGAAGAAAAGTGATGAAATTCGACTCTGTGTCGATTTTCGTAACTTGAACCAAGCATCTAACAAAGACAATTATCTTGTTCCTCCAATGGAACAAATTCTTCAGCAGGTATCTGGTTCCGAAAGACTATCATTTCTAGACGATTTTTCGGGATACAACCAAGTCCTCATGTCTCCCCCAGACCAGTTAAAAAACACTTTTCGTACCCCATGGGGTACTTACGCCTACAGGAAGATGCCTTTTTGGATTATAAATGCCAGGGCCACTTTTCAGAGAGCAATGGATATTGCTTTTTGTGGTCTCATAAATCAATCAGTACTGGTCTATCTTGATGACGTTACTATTTTCTCCAAAAACAAGAAAGATTACTTGTCTCACCTTAGGTCTGTCCTAGAATGATGTCGCAAGTACGACATATCTCTCAACCCTAAGAAGTCAATATTTTCAATGGAACAAGGAAAAATTCTCAGATTTATAGTATCCACTGATGGGATGATCATCGATCCCGAAAGAACTCAAGCCATTGCCAAACTTCCTCCCCCCTCCTCCAAAAAACTATGCAATCCTTTTTAGGCCAGATCAATTTTGTCAGAAGGTTTGTCCCGAGTTTCTTAGAAATGGTAAGGCCATTGCAAAACTTAATTAAAAATGATGTTTAATATCGTTGGGGACCACAGGAAAATTAAGCTTTTGATTCCATCAAAAAAGCCATAGTGGAAGCCCCTTCCTTGACGAGCCCCAATTTCTCACAAGATTTCACTCTTTATACTTTCGCCTCTGATTGATATTATGTTGTTGTGTTGACCCAAAAGAATGATGAAATCAATGAAATCCCCATTTCCTTCATGAACTCAGCCTTCAAAGGAGAAGATCTTAACTACCCGGTTGTAGATCAATAGGATTATGCAGTTTTCAAAGAAGTGAAACATTTTCGATCATATTTGTTGAAATCCATAACTAAAGTCATTGTGCCTTATCTTGTTATCAGAAAATTGTTAGTACAAAAGGAATTGGGTGAAAAACAGGAAAACTGGATGACATCGTTACAAGAGTATGACCTCAAAATTACCCCTGAACAAATTGTCAGAGGTCAAGGCCTATGCAAACTACTGGTTGATTCAGTTGAAGAACGACAGAGTCAAATTAATGTCTTAACTATAAATCAGTGTAGTGAAAATCAGATCCGTTGTACACAAGTTGTTGCTAATTCGTGGTTTGATGATATTAAGTTTTATCTAACACCCATCTCTACTCCTCGCCATCTTGATCCAAAAAAGAGAAGAGCATGAAGACTAAAATCTGCACCTTTCCAACTGGTAATTGACGTATTATTCCGTAAGAATTTTGATAATGTCCTCATGCATTGTTTGGGAAGAGATGAAGCAGAGAAAGTCTTATATGAATTGCATGCAGGTGAAGCTAGTGGGAACTTCGATGGAGACACCATTGCTCACAAGGTATTAAGAGTTGGGTACTATTGGCCCATGTTGTTCAAAGATTCCCATGCATTATGTTGTAAATGCATAATCTGCCATAAGGCTGTTGGACGAGTACAAAAGGCAACATTCCCTTTGCAGCCTATTTTGGTAGATTCCCCTTTTCAGCAGTGGGGTCTTGAAATCATAGGTCTAATTAACCCCACTTCCTCACAACAGCATAAATACATCATTACAGCAACAGATTATTTTACCAGATGGTCCGAGGTTGTACCACTAAAAGTGGTAAACACTAATCAGGTAATATCTTTCCTTAACTCAAACATTATTTCTAGATTCGACATTCCTAAGTGTTTGGTCTTCGATAATGCTTCCTACTTTTCATCCCTCAATATGAGTGTTTTTTCTTTAGAAAAAGGGATCATACTGAAATATTTTTCTAGCTATTACCCCCAAGGAAACGGCTTAGCAGAATCGACAAACAAAAACCTGATCAAGATCATCAAGAGAATAGTTTCTGAAAACCACAAGAACTAGCACAATGCGCTTTTTAATGCACTCTGGGCTGATAGGGTGACTCCAAAAACCTCTATTGGTAATTCTCCTTTCCTTCTCGTCTATTGAAGAGAAGCAATTCTCCCTCCTCATGGTTTGCTTCCCTCTCTGCAATTATCGCAGAAAATTCAGAAAGAGGATTGTCCTCCTCTTGAAAGTCGAATTAATGCTTTGTTGAAACTAGAGGAAGTAAGAGCACAAGCAAAAGAGAGACTGGATCAACATCAACATATTGTGAAAGGATGGTTTGATTCAAACTCTGCTTCGGATAGAAACTTCGAGGTAGGAGATTTGGTTCTCAAGTGAGATAAACCTCACGAAGGGAAAGGAGAACACACTAAGTTCCAGAACCTGTGGTTGGGGCCCTTCGTAATCACTGAAAAACTAGGTCCTAGATCTTTTCGCCTACAGAATTTAAAGGGACATCCAGACACCTTCCCCGTGAATGGCCAAGCTCTCAAGAGGTATTTTTCCTGATAAATTCAAGATACACCTTTGTACATAATTTTCTTTGTTTTGATTTATTTGGTTTTCTGGTTTTTAGTTCTTTTTCATTTTGTTTGTTTTTGTTTCTTTCTAGTTAAACCATGTTTGTGTCACCTTTTAGTTCATGAAGGGAAACCAGAATGCCTCATTATGAAGCTACAGTCAAGTTCTGTCAAAGCATCAATGTTGTAATTTCTGGAAAACGCATACTAGCTAAAAAGGTTTTCCATTCAAAATAGGTTTCATGGTTTCACTTTATAATTATGAGTAGACACGACCATCATCAAAACTTTTTACGTTGCCCCTGCTTTTAAAGAAAGAAACTCAAGTATGCCTTCCTGTCCTCGAAAAATTAGTTTCATCAGTAAACTATTTTCAGATCATAATGAAGGTTATCAAGCAAAAAATTAATGACTAAAAAAAAATAAGTGTTCTAAAAACCAGAATTTTCAGCATCATCCCGTTCTTCTTAATATCTTTAAATTTATATCAGATTGTGAATAATTTCTCGACAGTTGTGGGAAGTGTTTGTAAACACACCAGGATACTGAACAGGTCTGTTGGCAGTGGATAAATGCATGCATGATTCCAAGACAACTTTGTTGGGGTACTGAATATCCCTATTGGCAGCGAAGCAATGTCAGGTTCAAGAAAATTATCAGGTATAAATTTTGATATTGGTCATAAGTATCCTTCATTTTGAATTGAAATTTCTTGGACAAGGCAGAGGCATCAGAGTGGGTTAATTGACATCCCTACCGAGGCTATGGATGCTTACTGGAAATAGTGGCCCTGTCGATAGTGTTGGAGCCATTGACTTGAACATCGTTGCTCTCGTGATTAAAATTTGTCACCAGATTTCATTTGAACAGGAAGATATATGAAGCTAGACTTTTTGATGATTGTTAAGATGCTCGATGTTCGTCAGTTTTTCTTTGATCTGTAATCATTATAAGTAGTCCTAACATGAACTCGTTGGTGATGCAAAGATAATTGTTTCTCCCAGTAAGTCGCCATTGTTGGCAGCCCTACATAATTTCCGCTTTTAAAGTAACAAATGATAATTCTTGTAGTTTCCTACACCTCATCCTGTAAATATTTCTATTTGAAGGTGACTATTTGGTTGCAAAGAGTATGTTTTGATTGTGCCTATTTATTTTATCTTGCGTTTTATATGCTTCATTCATGACTGAAAGCATGAATTAATCATTAAAACTTATAATCGTATTGCAATTGTATCTAAGGCTTAGTCTTTAGAAGGGTCAATGTGCTTACAACTCTTTAATGAATGTTGTTTTTCTTTGAAGCCTATCATATATCAATGAAACATTTGTTTTGAGCTGCTATTGGACTGTAAGGATATATTTTGGAGCCTTTGTATACCAAAAATTGATTGGAAAATGGACTATAGGCTTATTTCATTTAATTTTTTTGGTAAATCGATTTTGATTTTAGTTTTTCGATGTGCTTTTGGCTTGCAAAACACACCTTCTCCTAACCTTTGCAAATCGACTTCACCCATAACATGTCATGGGAATTAATCACACCATGATCATGCTTTGTACCTCATTTTAGCTGGCAGGTAGAAGTGGCAGGCCTCTCATGACAGACCGAGGTCTGATGTTACACTTTGTACCTAAAACATTCATCAACAAAGATGCCCAAATTTTCTGTGTGAAACCCTTATGCTTACATTATGGCCACGCTAGTGTAATTGCTCGTTTTTCTCCTTTGTTTTTTGGCTCAGACTACCCTATGTTGTTGCTACCTCTTAAGCCCATAGTGAATTTGAGTTTCTCTTGTAACCCTCTTTTCAAACCCTTATGGCCCCTGTCGTCATAATTGAGCCAAATGGCCCCCAAACTTTCCTATTGTATGATGATGTGAGTGAGGATCTGAAGAGTCTAGGTTGGGATGTGTTTATCAAGAAATTCCAAAGTTATAACTCACAAGTGGCCAAATATTTCTCTCTCACATTTGATGGATGCAGAGCCAAGGTAGGTGATATCCAGTTTGCGATCACTGAAAAAATTCTGAGTGAAGCAACAGGCCTCCCCCTCACTGGTCAAAAATGGTTTAAAAAATCAAAGTTGGACGAGGTGCCATGGATTCTGCTAGTCACCTCTCGAGAAATTCAGTGTTGTGACAAAGGTATTCTGATATCCTTACTCAAGGTTAGATGGCATGGCTTGTTGGTAGTTTTAAGACAATTTGTCACCTATGAAGGTCGTTTTGGCTTCGTGTTCCTTTACCACATAAGATTGCTCATGCATTTTATCGGTTTCAATTTAAACATGTATTTTTAATTGTTAAAAAGTTTATATAAAATGACAAAGAGGTATAAGAAACAGATTTTGGAATCAAGCCTTTTCCAACATGGGTTGATAACATTATTGATAGTCCATCATCTGAAAGTGCTTGGTGACGATTGGGATATTTTCATAACCCATAATGGTTTTTCCACAATAAACCCTGTAGAGATTCTTGTGGTAGATAAACCTATGATAGAGAAACCTCTCGGGCTCTTAAGTGTCAGACCAGGTGTCTTGTATGAAAACCCTCATCAAAGGGCATCACCCGATCAGTCTGTGTGAGAAACAAGATGCTAGTTCTAGGGTTATTAAAACTCCTGAGCATGAACAAATTGTTTGCCCTAATCCCATTGCAAAAAACAACAACAAACTCTCACGTAAACGGCCAAAGAAAAATCAAGAAATAAGGTTTTGTAACAAAAGAGTTGGCCGACTTATTTCTCGGAGTCTGCAAAATAAATCCAAAGCTCATGTGAGCTCGATCGAATCGATCAATATCCATGAGAGTTCTGACTTCGAGATCGAAAGATTTTTGGCTGAGGAAGATCAAAATTGTTCAAAACTGACTCAACCTTTCAATTATGTGAATAATCTCCCACCATGTTTGAAAGACAACAAGGGATTTACAAGAATTAAACTCGGTCAAAGGCCGACAGTGGATAGTGGTAGTGTTTTGACACACAATCATGCATTTCCTCAAAAAATTTCCCCTCTTGTACACTGTGAAGTGTGTTTACATTGGATAGGTCGGTATTACACAGACATCCCCGTTCTTCAAGCAAAGATCAAGGCTCTTACGACTCAAAATAACTCATTAACAAAGGAAAACCATGAGCTCAAGATCAATGCACAAAGACAAGGAAAACGTTTGAAAAGGATTGGCAATATAATAATAAAAACGCTAATAGTGTCAAGGTCGTGATCAACTCTGAGATTTTGTGATTCGAATTTGGTTATCAGTTGAATGGTAAGATTGGTTTTTATCTTATTTGTGATTTTATTGTTATTTTTCTAATTAATCTAGATTGATTTAGATTTTTGTTGTCAATAATAAGATTGGCTACAGAATCTAGAGATTTTGTAGCCAAGTCAATTCTCATATAAAATTTGGAAAATGTTAGTTAAATAAACATCTAATTTGCTTATTTTGTTTTCTTTCAGGATAGGATGTATTGTGTGGTGATCTCGTAAGATGGAGAATTGCTAGACTTAGTTAATTAGTCACTTCTTTTGGCTTATTTTGTAAATCAAAACAAAACTTTCATAATTTTGAAGATCAAGTTTGATATTGAGTGGCTTTTTAGACCCTCTATCTTTGTAACCTTTTAGATCCTTTTGAGATCTGATCCTATCTTACAATATAGGATGTTTATCTTACAAGAACTCTTTAAATGCTACATATTTTTGTAATGAAAGCATCTTGGCTGAGAGCAAGAGATGGACTAGTGTTTCCTGAACTTAATGAAAAAATATTTATGCATTTTGGCTTTAGCCTTTTGTTTATAATGTTGTCATTTATGTTTTTGTTAATCCTGTTACATGTATAGGTCTGATATCTTTAGATTAAATGATCAGTGATGTGCAGGATATTATATTATAAATACCATCTATAATTTGTTTCTCAATATATATATGTTATGATCATATCTTCAGTTAAATTGATAGGGTTTATCTTTGAGTTTTAATCGGATAATGAAATGCATTGATTACTTTTAGACTTATCTTACTGTAATCATGTACAATTATGAGATCACAGGTTTATGTTTGTGTTTCCTCTTCTGTCATTGAAAACTAAGCTTCCAATACAGGTTCTAAAATTTATTTAGAACAGTCACAAGGTTCCTTGCAGATTTCTCTCTTGGACAGGGCAGTTGGATGTTCTCCACTCATGCAGATGCTTGGACACACCTCACTAAATCACTAGCAGGTTAGCTCCTTTGTATTTTTTTTCCATTTACTTATCACTGAAACTAGAATGCATGGTTCAGCTTTTGACTATCCACACATTTATGTTTCATTGTATTTTTCATATTAGTTTAGATATATAAAGGAAAAACAAGAAAAATATTTTTATGTGCTTTCTTTATCTGCTTCCTAGAAGCAATCATTTTTCACATTAATTTTCATAAGTTTTGATTAAAACTTGCAGTTTGTAAATCATGTACATAAGTAAGATTTGTATATCTCTTGCTTAAATATATCTACAACAGTTACATTAT
>JZKD02S1818056.1:196143-233220 GCA_000966675.3 Picea glauca | reverse complement strand
ATATATATATATATATATATAGTGTTTAGTAATTAGATAGTTATTTGTTTCTTTTAGAACTTTTAGATTGGCTAATGGAGCCATTAAACCCGTCGGAACAAGTTGCACGAAACGGCTTGGGTTATTTATACAACCTCGGACCAGAAACGTTCTTCCAGTTGACGGACGGTCAATTTCGCATGCCAACAAAACCTCAACTCACTCCATAAATGGAAATCATGGAGGGTGTTATCACCATAACATTCTTAGATGGAATCCAAGTTTCATATTTAGCGAGGCGATACATCAGGGTGGAGGCACAATAGTTTGAAGGACCAGGTTACATATAGCGGAGAAGGGACAATATAGAAGAGGTACGGAAGTTGATGGGGCCTAGAGGGCCATAGATCTCGAGCAACCCATATTGACGGTCAAGAGACATATCGGGCAATGAAGGAGCGTGAAGGTTAATAACTCGAGAGAGGGCTGGGGAAAATACCATGGTCTCACTTCGCAGACATGTGGCACCACCAGAGGCATATTGGGGAGAAAATAAGTCTACCAAAAACCTCTTTGGCTCGCCCCCGATATTGAAAAGCGCATATAAAAGGAGGGCCCCTATCATTATTTTACGATATTTAAAATCAGTCCAACGTTTGAAAATTGTTGCAAATGCTCCATTCGAAACTGTAGCTCAACAGTAAACTAGACTAATGCATCCTCCGCTAATTCACAGGTATTTTTCATCATGGCCATGAGTCCTGACATTTTTTTTGTAACAGAGAAATACCCCGCCTCTAAAGAAGAATCCCTAATTGACTGGGACTCTGATGTATTTGACACAGAAATAACCATCTCACCCATTTCCATATCTAGAGCCAACATGTTAGACAATGTTGGGAAATGAATACCCTTCCTCAAAGCGGCCCAAGCCTCCATTTCCCCTTATGCCATCAAAGTCACCTTCCCTTTCCCAGAGTTCATAAGCTGGTGTGCAGAACAGTACTCGGGAGAAGAAAGGGTCATTTTGAATAAGTTAGGTTCAGAGGTCTTATGCGAATTATATAGCTCGTCAATACGATATGCCCTCAGTATACCAAAGTCTTCCCCCGTAGTGTCAAAGCCCTTCAAGGAAGAGAGAGTGATCACAATCTATAGAGAATGTCCCTCCGAAGTCAAAACCCTATTTCTACAGACCATTGTTAAACCCGAATATCATTCTGAGAGTCTGTCATTACCTATGAATGCAAGCTTCATGGTTATTGAGGTCCACTAGGCCTTCTCCATACTTACCCAAATTCTAGGATTGGATAACGAAAAGTTTGTGGTAGAAGTCATGTTGGGTTTCCTATTGACCCTTTTTCTTTCAGTGTCCATTTAGTCAGTCTGTATTAGTTTTGAAAAGTTCATCGCTAACAATATGCACCAATAGGTGGTAAATTTAAATTCACTAAGACACTTCAGGTACTACACGCACTTACTAAGAATGTCCCTGGGAATGAATAAGACAGATTTTCCTGAAGCTTCATTCATTTCGATTGAATGAAAAAGGATCACAATGCTGATTTTTATAAACAAGATCATGTCCAGAGTTTATAGTTTAATCTTCGACACTGGCCTGCCAAGGGTTTTGGAAGAAATGAAAATCACTTTACAACCCAATCATGAGAACAGGATAGGAGATTGGATGTTGTTCATGCATTCTACTATAATTTGGGTGTATGGTTATCAAGAAGGACCTTAACTTTTACTTGTCTTCCTGACTCCCAGATTCTTTTCCCTAGAGTTCATCAGACAAAGAATTATTTCATAGATAGAGCACTTTTTGAAAATTCACAAGGAATCTAACTTAAAGTTTCATTTCCTAGTAGGACCATTTCTGGTAAATACTAGGTCATGTTTGCCTCAGATATAGGACAAACTCAATGAATTTGGATTTACATGGTTACAAGGGAGGAAATATGACCCACACCAGGTCATATCTAAAAGAAGATTGATGAGCAGACAAGGCCCCTATGAGCATGAGCATGTTGAAGGATTTGATAAACTGGCAAATTTGGAAACCTGTGAAGATATGGAAGTCACTTTGCAACCTGATCAAACACAACAAATAGAGTCATCCTCGCAGTAGATCCAAGCACAAAAAACTTCTCCAAAGTTGATTATTAAATATTCCAAGATAAGTGTTTATAACAAAAGGAGAAGTTCAGAGGCTTTGGGCACCATTGGTCAACAAAATGTTCTCAAGAAAGTGAAGATCACACAGTCCCCATAGGTAGTAAATCTGGAGGAGGAAGATCCCAAAGAGAAAACGAGCATGGATATGGTGGAGAGCAGAAAAAGAAATGAAGAAGCTAATGTAGAGGGCATGCCACAGGGTGAAAGCAGCTCAAGGGATTTCAACAGCAAGAAACATATATTTAGCAAGACACCTGGGGCATTTTACCAATCTAGAGAAGATTTAGCAAATCAGTATGTTTTGAAAGGAAGTGTTGGAGTCACCTTCTTATAAATAAGTGAGATGTTATATTTAAGCCCAAAAATCTAGTTTCAGGATTTCACTTATTTCGTGACGCTACCCATTGTCCTTAGTATCCCGACCCGCGAAGTGGCAATAATAGTTTTAAAGTTTACCCAGGTTAGTGTCAGGAGTAAATTACTTTAAACCTTAGTTAAGCACTATCGTGATTTTGCGACTCGAAGATCGCTCTCCCAAAAAGAAGTACTTTCGTAGCTCTGAGTCGCGAAGTCACAATATTCATTAATTAAGCATGGGTTAATTAGGAGCTTAAGTCCGTAATCAACCAAATCGCATCATCACGATTTCAGGTTTTGGGGGCTCAAAGGCTAGGAGTGAAATCTTCTGATACGACGAACGTCGAAGAAAGGGGATTAAAGAATAAAACACACTTAATTAAAGGAACTAAACGGGATTAATCAATGCATTAAACAACCTTTAACACACACCGTCTATGGAGTAATTTTTAAATGTTTTTGTGTTTTTTCGTGTTACGATTCGTCAAGCATTTATGGGATTTATTGGAATTGCAGTGAGGTGACAAATAGTAGGATCTCATTTTTACTTCTAAATCGTTCTATTAAGTGATTTGATTGTTCTGTTGGCAAGGACACCAGGGGTTTAAATGACCAATATAGAGAGTTGTTCCTTCATTATTTCAGTTCTCATTTCTATTTGCACGTAGAGCCATTTTACCAAGATAACCATTGTTTGTGATTTTCATATTTTTTTGACAGGTGGTCCAGTTGTAGGTTTCTCTATCATGGCTTCACAAAAAACACCCAAGTCAGCTGCTGAGAGTTCAGGTCAGGGTTCAGACGTTGTTTCTGATACCTCGCCCCAAAGTATTAATTCTATCAAGACATGGTCATACGTTTCCAACATTCTACAATCTGAGTCGATAAACTATTCGGATGATTCTAGCGACAACGAGAAGGATGATTTATCAACCAAATACAAAATCGTAGCTCAAGAAGAGATGCACAAAATAGAAGTGAGGCCCCAGCTTCTTCCTTATTGTGATATGATCAAGTGGGTGTTGGACCATGTGGACATCCCGACCAGGACGATTATCATCGAACAAAAGGTGACGATTGGTACTTTCAGGCCAGAACATTTGCGGAAAATGTATAAATTCTCACCCACACCGAACCTTACTCATAATGCATAATTTCTAGAAGGCTTCAAGAAGAAGGAGTGAGAGCAGTATGCAAAAATTTTATCCGATCTGATCAAAGATTGGGTCTCACACCCCATGAAATTCAAATTTGACACTAATGGGATCTATTCAATCTCTTCCTTGGAGCCACAGTTTAAGTACATAGCAATGATGACCTACAAATTGTATGGGAATTAAGACACTACCCATTTTTTCCTCCCATGGGTGCCACTCATTCATACAGTTGTTGAGGTTTTCTCCTTCAACTGGGCCAAAATGTTGTCCGATAGTCTGACCAGTCGAATTACCGAATATTGAACACAGAGGGAGATTAAGAAAGCATCTTTGTTATTTATGTGTACTTACACCATGGATGTCATCTTCTTCATGAAACCCTTCCCACTAATGTACTGGAGCTGGGCTCCATCTAATATAGATCCTATTCATGTCTACCACTCGAAGATTTGGGAGGATAAGGCCAAAGAATTAATCTACGAGATCTTCAACTAGGTAATGGTGCCATTGCATGTCACCATATTTAGCCAGCCACCTCCCAGGATTTCAGATAGCGTCACGACCAACCTAAGTAGCATGGAAAATTGGTATCTAGAGGTGGAATTTTCATATATCATGGTTTTTGGCACCTCTGTTCCTCCATATGATCTACCGTTATTCTTTGAAGATAAGCTATCGTGTCATGAGATCACTAGATAGACTGTGCTCGACACAAATTAGCCAAACGTAGGTAAGCCAGCAGGGGCAACAAATTATAGAATTACAATCGAAATTGGATGTTGTCGAGAGTCAGGTTTTAGACATAAAAATTTTCAGATCCCAAGCTGCCAAAATCCAACAGAAGATATTAACAACTCAACAAGACTTGCTTGTAAAGGTAGGAACCATTCAGAACCACTTTCAGATGATAGATCAATAATTATAAAGTATTGCCTTGAGGGAAAAAGAAGTCGAGGTAGCTCGAGTTTCTTTCCAAGACGTTGTTATAGCTACGATGAAGATAGATATGGTCGGCAGCTCCAAATTATCCATCGTAGAATAAACTAGAGGGAATATCTTGTTGAAGGCCTGGGAGCAGAATATATCATAAAGCAAGGGGAGAGCTAATGAAGTGATGAATTCTTATAAGGAAACATTATCTTTAATAAGTAAAATTTTGCTAGACCTTGATAAGGAAAGAAGTGTTGGGACGCTAGGAAAAATCAATATAGATAAGCACCTGCTGGACATCAAAGAAAACGTGGAGAAAGAGAAAGCGGAGATATCCCAGATAAGACAGGTCTATATGGCCCAAGTGGATAAATGTCTAGTGCAGCCAAGTTTACAATTATGCTCTATCATCACGGAAGACCGAAAAGTAGGGAAAAGGTTGCCACAGCTGGCAAAGAGTTGTTACACCTTTGAAGCAAGCAACCAAGCAGAGTTGTTATCTCTACATTATATGCTTTCATCAAGGTATTCCTGTCTTTTCTTCTTCTGCCACAACGTGGGATTCCTATGAAATTGATACCCCACATTGTTGATAGTTCTATGTTTTCGCACTCGGTTTCAAGATTTTAAACTCAGTTATGGAAAATGACCTTCGTTTTCGTTAAACCCTTCGATTGGCTTCACTGAAATTTCCCTATATAATCTAAAGTTGAGATAAGCACTTTAAAGCATCCACCTTCTTTTAAATATATGTTCTCCCCATGATTGTACCCAGCATAAGATAGCCCAACATCGAACTTGGTCTATCGTATCAAACCAACATCGCTTTGAATCTTTTCGATACCATACTCAAGACCACCACCACCTGGACAAAGCTCAAATGTTCATGGGCCGCCATCGAGCGGGATATTAGCATTTAAGAATATTTGGAAGCTAGACAAAGAAAATTTAGAGATCGGCCATAGCTTCATCCCCCCAAGTTGTTTCTTCCCCTTCCTTTTCCTTCACTCTTTTTAGATGCTTAGACTTTACACTTTATATCCTTAAGTGTAGACTCAGGAACAACATCTTTATGGCGCCGCTACCAGGGATGGAAAATCGAAGTCACTTTCCCCTGAGAAAATGACATTTTCGAGTTTCATTTTTTGATAGTGAATAAAGAGCGAACACCATGTTAAGGATAAAAATTCACCATTCACTTGGAAACTCCACTCTTAAGTAAGCTGGCATACTTTTGGAAGAACACCAGACAAAACCCAGATGTCAAACAGACAATGCTAGTTTCTGACCCTAAAAAAATACTAACACCAAGAGGTATTTTTAAACAACACGTGGTTGCATATCAACCCAAGTCCAATCAGTCTAAATATAATACCTTTTTCAAACCTTCATCCTCGCGAGAACTTCCTCTCAGGAAAATATCGGACAGTTCCATCAAAACCGATATTTCTCCGACTACCTCTTACGTTACGAGGGGCGACATGCCTACCTCAAAGCTCATCCCTATCGATATCCCATCAACTCTCAATATAAACCCCTCTGTCACTCAAGGCCTAGAAGAACTTTTCCACATACACAGATTCGATATCGGTGGGTTCTCCCATTTACATATCTTGCAAGTCGGAGGAGCCGAGTCCACGTATACCTTCTTCTCCTTTTTCATCTTTCGCCTCCCCTAGTAAAAAGTTTCCTGACTTCTCCCCTTTCCGCCCCGAGGAAGCCAGAGAGTCGCTTTACATCTTCGACAACCCTCTTTATAACACACCGATTTCCTCTCCTAGGTTATCCATGGTCGTCGCCGGAGGAGGAGTAGGGGGAATAGGAGGTCAAGGCCAACAACCGCCTCCCAGGGTGTTCACCAAAGTAGACGCTAGATACGCCCCCTTGGTCCTTCCCGCACCTCTCCATGATTTACCCAAAAACTATATGAAAAACTTACCCAAGTTCACAGGAGAAGGGGATCTAACTACATCCGAGCATATCAATTTTTTTTATCAATTCGTTGATATTCTAGGTCTCGAGCATGAGGACGTGTAATTCTGATTGTTTGTCCAAACCTTCGAAGGACAGGTAATAAATTGGTTCTGGAGCCCGCCCCCAGGTTCAATCATATCCTATGATGCGCTAGAAGACCTCTTTCTCAAACAATGGGGCGAAAGAAAGGATCATTTATACTATTTGACCGAGTTCAGGTCTTTAAAGAAAAAGGGATTTGAAACTGTTATGGAATTTATCCAAAGGTTTAACAAGTTGTATAATAAGATCCCTGTTGAAGTTAAACCGTCTCAACCCGCCGCCAAAGTAACTTTCACATGAGCTTTTGAACCCGATTTTGCTCTACTATTAGGAGAAAGGAGAGGGGTTGACCTAACCCGAATGCAGGATGACGTTGTGGAAATTGAGACAAACATGATGGCTTCAGGTAAATTAAAAACGAAAATTGAGACGGGAAATAGGGAAACTAGACGTCTTAGAGAACAAGCAGGTCCCTCTAGATCTGGAAGATCCTCAGATGACAAAATGGATGACATGTCTAGGATAATAAAAGAACTATCAAACAAAATCTCGAGAATGGATCTAGATCAATCCAAAGTTGATCAATTCCTTAAGAGAGAATTAAGGAGAAATCCCAATCCTTAGTTCCAACCAAGACAAATTAAAAATGAAGACCAAAAGATCCAAGCACCTCTGAAAAAAGAAAATTTTATAGGGGGAAATGATATGCAAGAGTTTGAAGACTTGGAAGAAGAGGTAAACAACTTAGGCGATGACTGTGTACAACCTCACTTGACCAAAGAAGATTATGAGAAGTCCCTGAACATGGAACAATCATCGGTCGAAGACAAAAACGGCGCTGATGATTTCACTTATCAAGGAATGGTCGACACCATAATGGCCGAACTCCAGCACAAGTACAATCTGAGGCCCAGAAACAAACCTATGTCAACTACGCAACCCAAGAAAATTTTGCCTAGGGGTGAAATATACAAGCCCGTCTAGAAAGAGACCGAGATGCAAAATAACATAGGGGTAGATTCACAAAATACCAACGTAAAAGGGGCCGAAGCCCAAGCGAGAAAAAATAAGGTAGCTGTAACGGGGACACCCGAAACCAAAAACACTGAAATTAAAACAGTGCTACTAAATAAAATGGATAGGAAGGAGTCCAAGGTTTCAGCCAAGGAAACGGATAAAACCACAGGATTTTTCTGCCTAGAAAGAGAGATAAAAATATCAAGATACCCATACCTTTGGTCGAGTTGGCGAAGAATCCTATGTACCGAAAACAAATAACCAAGATGATAAATTTTTCAGATCTGGAGAGTCAGCCCAATGTAATAAATATGGAAGATGACAAGCCTAATATCACTTTTGGTCCACATTTTGAAGGTACCAAAGATATCGTCACCCCTTTATATATTACCCTAAAGGTGCACGATCGGTTGTTGCATAATTGCATGTTGAACTCAGGGGCATCTCATAACGTAATGCCCAAATCTATTATGGATAGACTAGGCCTCGAAATCACCAGACCCTGTGGAGATCTTTACTCGTTCGATTCAAGGATAGTTAAGTGCATGGGCATGATCAAATATTTAGTAGTCACCCTCGCCCAAATTCCAATGAAAAATGTCCTAATGGACATAGTTGTCACTGATATACCCCCAAAGTATGGTTTACTATTATCTAGATCTTGGGGAGCCAAGATCAGGGGATCCCTTCAGTTGGATATGACCTATGCCACAATCCTTGTTTTTGGTGGACAGTTCACACGGTTATACTCAGAAACACGGTTGGCATATACGGCAAGTGATCCACAGAATCCTAACAATTACCCTATTTACATTGTCGATCAAGACCTGGGAAATTGTATTCTGTCCTTCGACAATACTAAAGATAATTTTACAGAAAAAAGTGACATCGATGAAAACAAAACTGAAAAAACAACTAAAAATGTGTACAACAATGGAATTTGGAAAATGTTCTTTGACGGTGCTTCATTGTGCAAAGGGGCAGGTGTGGGAGTGCTTTTCGTAGCACCTGAAAATGAATTTTTCATTCCCTTCTCTTACAGGCTACAGTGGGACGTAGACTGCACAAACAACGTTTGCGAATATGAAGCTCTAGTCTTGGGTCTGGAAGCTGCCAAGAAGCTGAACATAAGGAACTTAGAGGTCTATGGAGATGTTGAACTAATTGTGAAGCAGGTAAATTGGAAATATCGGTAAAGGTTCATTTCATCCCATGAGCGTAAAACCAACAAGTTGATTCACTGGCCAAAGCAGCTTCGACTTTCACACCCCCTACTGCTTTCAAATTAAAATACCACATAGAGATAAGGCACATACTATCCATACCAAACAACATACAACACTGGAAGGTCTTTGAATATGATGAACAGATCGGAAAGTTCCTAAAAATGGTGGGTGATTTCTCTGAAACCCACATTGACCAAGAAAACCAAAACGATCATTCCTGGATTATGTAGGAAGGGGAGGAGCCTTAGGAGTTCCAAGAAAAAATTGCAAATCATCGCCTGCTAGTGTTAAAGAGTAATCAGATCCCTAAGGGCTTGATACCTCTGGAAAGGTTGTTTGATCAAAACGACATGCCTCTGAAGTCCACCTTGCAGCCCCAACTGGAGGAGGTCAAAGACTATGACGTGGGCACCACCAAAGAACCTAGAATAGTGAAGTTATCAAAGTACCTTCTTCCTGAGATAAAAAGAAAGTATAAGGACTTACTCGGGAGGTATAAAGATGTCTTTTCATGGTCTTATGATGAGCTCAGAACCTATGATACCTCTGTGATCAAGCACAAGATACCTTTGAAACCTAGTGTTAAACCCTTCAGACAGAACCTCAGACAAATCAACCCCATTTTACTGCCTGTGGTCGAAAGAGAAGTGAAAAAACTATTAGACGCAAAAATAATTGTACCTCTCAGGTACTCTGACTAGGTGGAGAACTTAGTCTCGGTTAGGAAGAAAAGTGGGGAGATCAGACTATGCGTAAAATTTAGAAATCTAAACAATTCCTCTCTCAAAGATAACTATCCTCTACCCAAAATGGATCACATTTTGGAAAAAGTAGTCGGTGCAAATAGGATGTCAATGATCGATGGGTTTTCCGGTTACAATCAAATTGCTCTCAATGAGCATGATAAATAAAAAACAAATTTCACCACCCCTTGGGGCACGTTCATGTATGACAAAATGCCTTTTGGTCTCATGAACGTAGGTGCTACCTTCCAACATGCTATGGATATCGCCTTCATTGGTGAAAGAGATAAATTCGTGGTTATCTACCTCGATGACCTGACTATCTTCTCTAAATCCGACGAAGACCATCTGTTACACCTAAAGCAAACGTTTGAAAAATGTCAAAAATTTGGCTTGTCTTTAAACTCCAAGAAGTCTCACTTCACGATGCAAGAAGGTAAACTCTTGGGCCACATTGTGTCTCGGGACGGAATTAAAAACGACCCTAAAAGGGTGGAATCTATAGACATCATAAATATTCCTAGAAATATAAAGGAGATTCAGTCATTTTTAGGAAAAATAAACTTTTTGAGAAGATTTATCCCAAACTTTGTTGAAATCGTCAAACTGATAACAGGTATGCTAAAGAAGAACAACGAAGTGAAATGGACGGCAGAGGCTAAAGCGTCGTTTGCACACATCAAGAAAGTTATCACCGAAGTGCCCATACTGGCAAGCCCTGATTACCTAGAGCATTTCCTGATTTTCTCGTTTGCCTCCAAACACATAGTGGCGATAGTACTTCTCCAGAAGAATGAAGAGGGTTTCGAGCAACCAATAGCCTTTTTTAGTAAAAGTCTCAGAGATGTTGAAATGAGATACGATATAATAGAGAAACAAGTGTATGTTATGGTTAAGGCTTTGAAGGCTTTTAGAACTTATGTTCTTCACTCCAAGGTAATCGCATACATTCCTACCAGTTCCATGAAGGATATATTGGTTCAGCCTAACAGTGATGGAAAAAGGGATCGGTGAGTCGCTAAAATTCAAGAGTTCGACCTAAAGGTAAAATTGACAAAACTAGTGAAGGGATAAAGTTTGGCTAAGCTCTTGGCGGAATCAAATTTCAGAGCACTTGGAATAAATAACCTGCAAGGATACGAAGGACATGGGGACGTAAACACGCCCGACGACCAAATAGCTACCTCCAAAATCGAAGAGAATTTTTCCCTTTCAAATTGGTATAAAGATATAGTGTCCTACCTATCGACCCTGAAATTCCCTAGCGATCTGCCTCCAGCCAAAGCCAGGACACTGAAACTGCATGCGGTGAAGTATTTATATCTGAAAGTCAACTATACTGGAAGGACCCCTTAGGCTTCCTACTGGTTTGTTTGGTAGAATCAGAAACAGAGGGGGTCATAAACGAATTCCACGAAGGAGTGTGCAGAGGGAATCACACCTGGAGGGAAACTACTTATAAAATTCTGAGGGAAGGATATTATTGGCCCAAAATTTTCTCATATGTCAACGTCAAAGTCAGAGCCTGTAACCCTTGCTAGGTGTTTGCTAGAAAACAAAAGCTCCCAGTGTTACCTCTGGTTCCTGTCAAAACCGAAGCCCCTTTTCAACAATGGGGGTTAGATTTTATAGGTGAAATCAACCCACTTTCCAGCGCTCAACACAAATGGATCCTCACCACCACATATTATTTCACCAAATGGGTGGAGGCTATTCCAAATAGGAAGGCGACCGACTCGGTGGTGATATATTTCCTAGAAGAGAGCATACTATCCAGATTTGGTTGTCCCCAAAAGATAGTAACGGATAATGCCCAGGCATTCAAGTCTATGGCAATGGTTAGTTTTTGCCAAAAATATAACATCATATTGGGCCACTCCACAACATATTACCCTCAAGGTAATGGGTTAGCCGAATCTTCAAATAAAAGTTTAATTACCATAATTAAGAAGGTGTTGAGCTAAAACAAAAGATCTTGGCATGTACACTTAAGGTACGCTTTGTGGGAAAATCAGATAGGTACGAAGAAATCCATTGGTATTTCCCCTTTCCAAATGGTATACGGGACTGATGCAGTGTTACCTATAAATCTGGCCCTCCCAGTAATGAAGCTCTGGCAAGATGAGAAAGAAGATCCAAACCACGTCACAAGAAGAATAAATCAGTTGATTGAGGTCCAACAATGAGGGACCGAGGTGGACGCAAGGATGCAAAAATACCAGGACAACATGAAAGTGTTGTTCGATCATAAAGCCAAAAACAGGGATTTCTTCCCGGTGATTTGGTTTTGAAATGGGATGCTAGGATGGAAGATTCGGCAAAACATGGTAAATTTGATCATATCTGGTACGGACCGTTCAAAGTCTCAACTTCTGAAGGGAAGAATTCATTTCTATTAGAGAATTTGGATGGTAAAACTCTCAGCGCCCCTGTCAATGGGGCAATATATGCAATAAATGAGTTCCAAATCTCCACTGTATATATCGATTTGTGTTTCCCTTTTTATTTTTTATAAACTTTTTGGTAATTTCACTTTCATCGAAAATAAAATAGGCTGTTGATTTCCTAGGAGACATAATTTTGACACCCAGAATCCCATAAATCCTGAAGACCTGATACTCTTCGTGTTGTTTCATATAGGCCTCTGAATTACATCCCAAACTGCGAAAGGAGAAAGGGACAGTTAGGTATCCAGAAATCGACCCACCCGAAACAGGTGACAAAGAATATTTTTTCAAGAAGAAAATGAAGTTGTAAGGAAAAGGGATGAATTTTCGAAGTATCTGGGTTTTCAAATGAATATCAATTAAACACAATAGTGGTCTCACAAGTATGATGTATTCACCTAAGTCATGATTTCATGATAACACCCATTTTCTTGGGGCTCGTAGCCTTCTCTCTTTCCCCTTTTCACCCTTGGTCCTTTCTCCTTAAGCTCTGACACTTGCCCATACCATCCACAGAGGAAAAGAGATTCTTCTTCCATTTGGGAAACTGGCGAACGTCTCCGGAAGTGAGCTAGTCTTCACATCTTCTTGGTCCCCTGCTGAACAAGGCCATGCGTAGGCATATCCTAACTCTCTTAAGTCTTTTAACAGTTTTCAAATGGTTAAGTCTTGCTCAAAAGAAGACCCATGGAAATGAATTCCCCCCTTTTTTCCTGCGGACTAAGGCGTTGCAAAGGTTAAGAGAAAGTTGTTCTAGAGCACTCAAAGCAAGTTGATAGGCCTCTGTTGTGAATTTTACACAGATATCACCCCTGGTATTATTTATACAAATTGATTTCCCCCACTTCATTTTCCAAAAATAAAATATAAGACAAATGGTGAAAGGAAATTCATAATTGATTTCCCCCATCTAGTCCAAAGCGATGATGAAAGGAAATTCATAAAATGATTTCCCTCATCTCAGCATTTAAACGTATAACTACCCTTTGAAGTGGTGTAAGGAAATTCAATAAAGGGGACAAGATAACTTCACTGGGGTACTAAATAGGCTTGCTGGCAGTGAAGCAATGTCTAAGATATCTGTAAGGTTGTCATACATAAATCATACTATGCTCTGGTAATTAGCTTTCTTGAAACTGGATCTACATCTCAGGTTCATTGCAGGTCTCCCTGATTTAAATCATGGATTTTACTTTGTTTTGATGCAAGCCAAAATCCACAGGACCAGTTGAAATTCCTAAGATTTGTTTGGACCATCTTGAGCAGACCCGATTTCAGTTTCAAGGAAGGGAAAGTTATTGTGGACTACAATTGAGCTTAGAAAGCGTTCCGGGTTTGAAATCTTTCCAGAATTAAGTTTGAAACCTCAAGGTTCTCTATGTATCCTCTTTCCCAACCAGTTTCTGAGAAGCAAACTGATGACTCCATTTACCCATAAAGGCACTCAGTCTATTGTTCTTCTCATCCCGCGAGGAGGCGAGATCCCTAGTTGGAGCCTATGTTGGAGTCGCCTTCTTCTAAATAAGTGAGATGTTATATTTAAGACCAAAAATCTAGTTTCAGGATTTCGCTTATTTTGTGACACTACCCACTTTCCTTAGTATCCCGACACGCGAAGTAGCGATAAAAGTTTTAAATTTTACCCAGGTTAGTGTCAGGAGTAAATTACTTTAAACCTTAGTTAAGCACTATCGTGATTTCGTGACTCAGCGATCGCTCTCCCAAAAAGTAGTACCTTCGTAGCTCTAAGTCATGAAGTCGCGATATTCATTAATTAAGCATGGGTTAATTAGGAGCTTAAGTCAGATCATGAGTAATCAATCAAATCACATCATCGTGATTTCGGGTTTTGGGGGCTCAAAGGCTAGGAGTGAAATATTCTGATACGGCAAACGCCAAAGAAAGGATATTAAAGACTAAAACACACTTAATTAAAGGAACTAAACTGGATTAATCAACGCATTAAACAACCTTTAACATGCACCATCTACGAAGTAATTTTTAAGTGTTTTTGTGTTTTTTCGTGTTACGAATCGTCAAGCATTTATGGCATTTATTTGAATTGCAGTGAGGTGACAGATAGTAGGATCTCATTTTTACTTCTAAATATTTCTATTAAGTGATTTGACCGTTCTGTTGGCAAGGACACCAGGGGTTTAAATGACCAAGATAGAGAGTTGTTCCTTCATTATTTCAGTTCTCATTTCTATTTGCGCGCAGAGCCATTTTACCAGGATAACCGTTGTTTGTGATTTTCATCTTTTTTCGACAGGTGGTCCAGTTGCAAGTTTCTCTATCATGGCTCCACGAAAAATGCCCAAGTCAACTGTCGAGAGTTCAGGTCAGGGTTCATATGTTGTTTTCGATACCTTGCCCCGAAGTATTAATTCTATCAAGACATGGTCATACGTTTCCAACATTTTGCAATCTGAGTCGATAAATTGTTAGGATGATTCTAGAGACAACATGAATCATGATTTATCAACCAAATTAAAAAATTTCGCTCAAGCAGAGATGCAAAAAATAGCGGCGAGGCCCCATCTTCTTCCTTATTGTGATATGATCAGGTGGGCGCTGGACCATGTGGACATCCTGACCAGGGAAATTATCAATGAACAGAAGGTGACAATTGGTACTTTCAGGCCAGAACATTTGCAGGCAATGTATAAATTGTCACCCACGCCGAACCTTACTCACAATGTCAAATTTCTAGAAGGTTTCAAGAAGAAGGAGTGGAGCAGTATGCAAAAAGTTTATCTGATCTGATCAAAGATTGGGTCTCACACCCCATGAAATTCAGAGATGACACTAATGGGATCTATTCAATCTCTTCCTTGGAGCCACAGTTCAAGTACATAGCGATGATGACCTACAGGTTGTATGAGAAGGAATACACTACCCATTTTTTCCTCCCATGGGTGCCACTCATTCATACAGTCGTTGAGGGTTTCTCCTTCAACTGGGCCAAACTGTTGTCCGACAGTCTGACCTATCAAATTACCGAATATTGAACACAGAGGGCGAGTAAGAAAGTAACTTTGTTATTTATGTCTGCTTACATCATGGATGTCATCTTCTTCATGACACCCTTCCCACTAATGAACTGGAGTTGGGCTCCATCTAATACAGATCCTATTCATGTCTACCACTCGAAGCTTTGGGAGGATAAGGCCAAAGAATTCATCTACGAGATCTTCAACTGGGTAATGGTGCCATTGCATGTCACCATCTTTGGCCAGACGCCTCCTAGGATTTCAGATACCATCGCGACCAACCTAAGTAGCGTGGAAGATTGGTATCTAGAGGTGGAATTTTCATATATCAAGGTTTTCGGCACCTATGTTCCTCCATATTCTCTACTGCTATTCTTTGCAGATAAGCTATTATGTCGCGAGATCACCAGATAGACTGTGTTCACCGCAAATTAGCCAAACACAGGTAATCCAACAGGGGCAACAAATTATAGAATTACAATCGAAGTTGGATGTTGTCGAGAGTCGGGTTTTAGACATAAAAAATTTCAGATCCCAAGCCGCCAAAATCTGATAGAAGATATTAACAGCTCAACAAGACTTTCTTGTAAAGGTAGGAACCATTTAGAACCACTTTCAGACTATAGATCAAGGGTTAGAAAGTATTTCCTTGAGGGAAAAATAAGTCAGGGCAGCTCGAGTTGCTTTCCAAGATGTTGTTATAGCTACGGTGAAGATAGAGATGGTCGGCAGCTCCAAATTATCCATCGCAGAAAAAACTAGAGGGAATATCTTGTTGAAGGCCTGGGAGAAGAATATATCAAAAAGCAAGGGGAGAGCTAATGAAGTGATGAATTCTTGTGAGGAAACATTCTCTTTGATAAGTAAAAGTTTGCTAGACCGTGATAAGGAAAGCAGTGTTGGGATGCTGGGAAAAATCAATATATCTAAGCACCTGTTGGACATCAAAGAAAACGTGGAGAAATAGCAAGCAGAGATATCCCAGATAAGACAGGTCAATATTTCCCAAGTGGACAAATGGCTAGTGCAACCAAGTTTACAATTATGCTCTATCATCACGAAATACCGAAAAGTAGGGAAAAGGTTGCCATAGCTGGCGAAGAGTTGTTACACCTTTGAAGCAAGCAACCAAGCAGAGCCTTCCATCTTGATAGCCCAGTTGGTGGAGAGGTGTGTCATTTGCATCGAGCAAGAGAAGGGGCAGGTTTCTGGTGCTAAATAATGACAAATGTCAACCTGTTCTATTTCTAGAGCCGCAAGGGCAGAGAAAGGAAGGTGTTTCTCCCTTACGAGGGAAGACAAAGATGAGAAGATGAAACGCTCCAATTTTCCATTCGTAACTGGCAGTTTTCCAAAACGATCGGAATTCTAGATGTTCAAAAGTTTCTTTAAATAAAGAAAAGATTGTAATAGAAAAGGCTTTTAGGCCAGTGGTAGATTGTAATAGATAAATTTCTTTTAAGCCAAGATTAATACAAAGCGAATTGAAGACTCCATATTTCGTCAAGATTGAGTTATGTGTTTTTCCTCTGTATTTCACGCTTCATGTCACTTTTTACATATATTTCTTTGATGAATGTTTTAGCTTCAATTTAGTATAACTTCTACTATGGTGATTAGGTTCTAGGTATCTAGTTATTTACAGTTTTTCCTCTATATCGGCTACTAGCAGGTATAAGACCCGTGAATTATTTAGATCTCTACATTATATGCTTTCATCAATGTATTCCCGTCTTTTCTTCTTCTGCCACGACATGGGATTCCTCTGAAATTGATGCCCCACATTGTTGACAGTTCTATGTTTTTGCACTCGGTTTCAAGATTTTAAACTCTGTTACGAAAAACGACCTTCGTTTTCGTTAAACCCTTTGATTGGCTTCACTGAAATTTCCCTGTATAATCTAAAGTTGAGATAAGCACTTTAAAGCATCCACCTTATTTTAAAGATCTATTCTCCCCATGAATGTGCCCATCATAAGACATCCCAACATCGAACCCGGTCTATCAGATCAAACCAGCATCCCTTTGAATCTTTTTGATACCATACTCAAGACCGCCACCACCCGGATAGAGCTCAAATGTTCATGGGCCGCCATCAAGCAGGATATCAGAGTTTAAGAATATTTGGAAGCTAGACAAAGACAACTTAGAGATCAGCCATAGCTTCATCCCCCCAAGTTGTTTATTCCCCTTCCTTTTCCTTCACTATTTTTAGATGCTTAGACTCTACACTTTATAGCCTTAAGTGTAGACTCAAGAACAATATGAAGTGTGGCCAATAGTGAGATAAGAGATTTGTTGCCTGAAGTAGAAAATATCTCCCATCACAGGGCTTCAATGTTCTCAGTCAGATATGTGGAATGAAATACGTTTAACATAACAATGGAAGATGAGGAAAAAGTGTATGAAATAAAGATGCACTATGAGAATATTGGTGCCCCAAACAAGGTAAATTTCCACAAAAACGCCAGTGACATGCTATATTATGACTATATGAGTCTGATTCTGAGGGTTTCAAGACTAACAACCCATGCATTTAAATTAGATGGATAGTTGAAGCAAGAGAAAGCATCCAACAAAGCCTGGCAGACCCAGGTCAAAAGATTGGAATCTGAAGGCCCTCAAGGGGTAAAAGACTCTTTAGATGAGAAAGAGAAGATGATCCTAAGCCTAAAGAAGAAGTTGAAGATGTCCACCACAGAACATCCACAGGCAGTAGATTTAGTTTCTCTAGTGCAAGAAAATGAGGCATTCAGATAGGAACCACTAAATTACAAAGCCAAAGTATTGCAGCTTGAAAAGGAAAAAGAGAGTTGGGAAAGAGGACAGGAAACAGAATCAGACATGGTTGCTATTGTACCTTCTACTACAGAAACTGGATCAAGCACTGATGTATTGGTTCAGGCTATGTCCCAAGAAAGATTAAATACATGGGAGATCATGAGCCTTAAGGAGATCATAGAAAAGCTGCAGCAAGAGATGAAAATGAAGGAAGAAAAGATGGCCCAATTTCAAAAGGATAATCAAGATTTTCAAGAGAGGGTGAACAAGTGGAAGACGAGGTTGAAGGGAAAAGTATTGTTGCAAGGAGATGAACATGTAATATAGGATTTTATTGGTGTTGAAGATGCTAAATTAATTGTTTATCTGAATTTTATAAATGACAGACAACGTGGCTATCACTGCCCAAAGCAGATGTACTATTATTAATAAAACATTGGTGAAAAAACCCTTCAGATTTACTGTGAAGAGAATCTGAAGGGACTCTATTTGGTGGAATATTTGGCCGCAGACTTTGAGATTTTAAACCAGTTCAAGACAGTGAAAACCAGGCTGCCAACTATGTCTTACACTACTTCCACTGACCTAGAAATTCTGATAAAGTAAATGATGGATTACGAGATTCCTTTTGAATCATAGTGGAAGGAGATCATGCGACTGGGCAGGACGCAATGCAGTTTTCCAGGGACCAGTAGGTAACCTCCAGGTGTCACCAAACTGGAAAATTCGACATGGGATCATAGAGAGACAGATGGCACAAAGGAAGTCGAGCAGTCACAGATCCTTCCCTAAGTTATGAAACATTTTTTGTTTAATCATTTTAAATCGGTTCATATGTCGAGACCGTCAGTTGAAATTATTATAGTCAGTTTTAGAAGTTGAAACATTTTGTTTTCAGCCATTATAATTGAATTGTATAAGTACTAGAAATTATGAATTAATTAAAGTTGGCAAAAGTGCAAGGGCACCTTCTTAGTTTTTTTGAACTACATTGTAATTTTCTGGAGCTGAATTGAATACATATACAGAAGCTTTTGAAGTCTCTATGAAAAGATTCTAATGGTAGTTATATGAGTTTTGGTTTCTCTCATTGTATGTGTTTCTTGTGTTCTTTATTTCCATTTTCATTGTCTTTTGTTTAAATTATATAGATAAAAACTCAGAATTCATCTCGTGATGCTCTCAGCTTAAGAAATTTAAACTGTGTGAATTTCCTCCTAACTAATTCAGAATTCATTTCAGTAATTCTCTGATACAGTTATTTGTTTTATCTTTCTTCTTACACCCTCCTTAAACTCAATTAAAAACTCAAATTCATTGCCTCATTTAACCTTTATCCTCTGGAGATTTCTATCAGCCAGTCATTGTTTTCATTTACTTTCATAATTTTGACTCCATAGCCCTAAGAGTCCCTCCCCTTCTTTGTCAGCAAATTTTTATAAAAACCACCAAAACAATCTGAATCTAGCCATTGATTTCCAAAGATATATTAAGTGATATGAGAGAGCCCTCTCTGATTTGAGAAGGCTAGTGCCCATCTCTAAAGTAGGTTGAAACAGTTACCTCTGTCATTTGTGTATTATCCGGACAAAATTTGCAGAGTACTAACATTCTGGCGTCATTGTCAGGGATGAAATTGAAAAGTCTTCCCTGGGAAAAATGAATTTAAAGATTTAGTTTGATCCTTGGGGGTTATAGTGAATCAAATACCTTATTGGCTGAGATTATTTTATCCCTGGAGAATCCGTTACCAAAATACCAGTTGCACCAAATAGTGTGACATAGAAATCATGGCTCCTAAGAAAATTCACACCAGGAGCAACCCAGACCCAGAAGTTGCAATCTTTGTGTTTGACCCTGAAAAGATTATACATAAAAGAAAAAAAAATCTAGTAACCCCAGTGTTGCATCCAGACCAATATATGTCCTTTCCCAAGGACAGAGTGACTAGAATTGAAGACCTCGATTTTGATGTGAAATTTAAGAAATCCCTATTTATAACTAAGTTTGAATCGTGTTTAAGCGAGACCATCTTTGATGAAAAGAGATTCCAAGATTTGATTTTAGCCACATCTGCCACACCTATAGTGATCCCCTCTAAGAACCAATAGCCACTCTGACCCCTCACAACAGCTATGGCAGCTAGATTTTCCCCCCTCATACTGCCTGCTCAACTACATGATCTACCTCAAGATTATAACCTAAGGATCAAACTATATGATGTTGAAGGAAACATATCATCTCAGAAGCATCTAGACTAGTTTAATGATTTCATAGACTTGGAAGAGGTGGACTTTGAAGATGTAAAAATGTGGCTATTTACACAAAGTCTTGCAGGAGAAGTGAGGAAGTGGTTCAAAGCCCTTCCACCAGCTAGTATCGCAGATTTTGAGGCCTTTGAAACCAGCTTCCTTGCAAAATGGGGAGATAAGAAAAATTCCCTTCAGTTGTTGACCCAGTACAACAACATGAAGAGATCACCAGACGAAACAGTGCGAGAGTTTTCAGCCAGATTCATGAAGGTCTATAATGTGATTCATGCTGAGGTAAACCCCCCCCCCCTAAAGTTGCTCAGCTCAGAATGAAGGTCTATAAAGTGACTTTTCTTTATTATTAAGAGAATGAATATCTACCACATTGGATTATATGATGACTGATGCCATAGAAGTTGAAGTGAACCTAATGGCTTCAGGGAAGATGAAAAATAACTATGGAAGTGACATAAAAAGAACTCAAGATAAAGCACAGCCTTCAACATCACAAACATCAGAAGAAAGGTTTGAAGCAATGATGAGACACATGGAGAGAATGATGGAAAGAATGGCTCTGAGTAATAGGTCTAACCCTAGAGAACATGCTAATGGTCCACCCAAAAATTCAAGGAGACCAACAATTCCACAAATTAGACAAAGAGAGCAAAGGAATCAAGGAAATCAGGGGAACCAAGCAAATCAAGCAGATTAGGCGAATCAAGGAAATCAAGGAAATCGGGGGGGTCAGCAAATAAGGCCTCATTTTCAAAATAATTATATAGATGAAAATTATGATGGATATTTGGAAGACAACATGAACTGTTGTGATGATAAAGAAACATAAGTGTTTTTTACTAAAGAAGAACATGACCAGTTCATGGATGAGAGTGGGATCTTTTTGCAAGATGAGGAGGAAAGGTTGTCAGTAGAAACTGAATATTACAAGATGGGATTGAAAAATTCCATCATGCAATTCCAAAGACAATACAACCTTCAAAATCAAAGGGTACCTCCAAACCCTCCAAAGGGAAACCCCACCAAAGAATCTCAGAGTAACATACCTTCTTCAAGTCAGCCCAAAAAATATTATGTTACAAAGGATTGAGATACAAAAGAATCTATTGCGAAGGATTCTACTACAAAGGGTACCATGGACAAAGGAAAGCATAAAGAAGAACCCCATAAGAGAATATTGGAGGCAAGGAAAGAAACGGTCACCAAAGAGGTAGAGAAGACTTCATCCTCTTTTAATTTTGAAAGTGAGATGGCTAAGATAAAAAAATTGTGTACCATTTAATGAATTAATCAAGAATAGTGAATATAGAAATCAGATCATCAAGATTCTTAAGACATAACAGGATTTTGCTACCCTAAACATATAAGATGACCACCCTGCCATCTTATTTGGACCAAGACTAGAAGAAAATGTCGATAACGAAGAAGTTCCCCCTTTCTATGTTAGCCTGAAAGTCCATGATATGACTCTACATAATGCCATGTTGGATTCAAGGGCATGTCATAACCTAATGCCCAAAGTGGTCATGGACCAACTAGGCTTGGACATCACTAGGCCTTACAAAGACTTGTTCTCTTTCAATTCCAGGAAGGTGAAATGCATATATCTTATCAAAGATCTGGTGGTATCTTTGGCACAAATTCCATCAAAGAACATGGTCATGGATGTAGTAGTGGCTAACATCCCTCCCAAATTTGGCATGTTATTTTCAATATCTTGGGCTGCAAATTAAAAGGAACCCTCCAGATGGACATGTCATGTGTCACCATCCCTGTTTTCGGTCAAGAGAGAAGGTTGTTCAGAGAATTTTTTATCAAATACATGGTCAACAACAAGTCACAACCAAGTAATCACCCCATCTACTCTGTAGAAACCGAGTTGGGATCTTCCATTTTCTTCAATGACCTATTTTGTGAAGAAGAAGAACAAGATATTGATGTGACTAAGAAATATGATAAACAGGTTGAGGAGTATTCAGAGGAGCAGGACGAAGCAGAAGATCAAATATGGAAGATGAGTTTTGATGGTGTTTCCTACAGAGAAGGAGCGGGAGTTGGCATTTGGATAAATCATCCCAAAGGAGATTCAAAATTATATAAGCTTGTTTTTGAATGCACAAATAACATGGTTGAATATGAAGAATTAATATTGGGGTTAAAGGTATTGAAAGAATTGGGTGCCAAAAGAATTGTTGTACATGGAGACTATGAGATAATTATAAAATAAATCAAATCAAAGGCATATACCAAGAAAAACACCCCAGACTAAGGTCTTATAGAAATCTGGTACTAGACCTCCTTGAGAATTTTCCATAATGTAATCTTTCAGCAATTCCATGAGAACAGAATTAGGTTGTTGATGCCTTGGCCACTTTAGCAACAGTTTTCAAAGTTCCAATTTTCCCTAAAAAAAGCTACAAGGTTGAGGTCAAGTGCAGGCCAGCAGTACTAGATAATATGAAGCACTGACAAGTTTTCAAGGACGACAAACAGATAGAAAGCTTCCTCAAGATGGAGAATGAGTTCGAAAAATTGAACATTGATGGTGAATACTGTGATGATGAGGCGGATGCAGCTTCTTTCACAAAAGAGGGGTATTTTGACAATCATATTGCAGGCAGAGATATCATTCATCTAAAAAGCAACATCATTCCCAAGGGTCTTCTCCCATTGGAGAATATCTTTGATAATAATGACGTGGCCAGAAGTCCAAAGATTATAGTAAATGAAGGGGATGTGGAAGATTGCAATATTGGGACTCCAGAGGATCTAAAGGTCATTAATATGTCTAAAAATCTTATCCCTAAAGTCAAGGAGAGATATATCAAATTGATGAAAGAGTTCCCTAATTTTTTTGCCTAAAGCTATGATGACTTGAAAATTTATGACACCGGTATAATCCAGGATGTGATCCCAATCAAAGAAGATCATAAACCTTTCAAACAAAAATTAAGGAGGATAAATCCTTTACTACCACCTTTGATCGAGAAAGAAGTAAAGAAACTATTTGAAGCCAAAATCATAGTGTCCTTGAGATTTTCCAAATGGGTGGCGAATCCGGTGCCAGTTAGAAAGAAGAGTGGAGAAATCCGGTTGTGTGTGGATTTCAGGAATCTGAACAAAGTATATCTAAAAGACAACTACCCATTGCCTAATATGGATCATATCTTACAGAAGGTGGTGGGTTCTCAGAAGATGTCAATGTTAGATGGATTCTCAAGATACAATCAGATTATGGTGCACCCTGACGATCAAGAAAAGACGCCATTTACCACACCATGGGGAACATTTATGTATGCCAAGATGCCTTTTGGGATTATGAATGCAGGGGAAACGTTTCAAATAGCTATGGAGATAGATTTTTCTCATGAAAAGGACAAATTCATTATTATCTACCTTGATGACATTACTGTGTAATCTGCCTCAGATGAGGAACACCTCAAGCATCTTAGAAGGGCGTTTCAAAAGTGTAGAAAGTTTGGAATATCCTTGAATCCTAAGAAGTCAAATTTTTCCATGGAAGAAGGAAATTTTTTGGGTCACTTTACTTCAAAAGAAGCAATAAAGGTAGACCCTAGCAAAGTGGATTGGATCTTAAAAATTGGAATACCCAAAAGTAAAAAGGAGATACAATCTTTCCTAGGCAAAGTGAACTTTCTAATAAGATTCATCCCTAATTTGATTGAAATCATAAAACATATTATGAACATGCTCAATAAAGGAAATGAAATAAAGTGGATTCCTAAGGCCAGAAAATCTTTTGAAGATATCAAGGTGGCATTGACCAAGGCTCCTGTGTTGGCTAGTCCTAATTTTGAAAAGGATTTGATATTGTTCTCTTTCGCTTCAGAACATACAATTGTTGGTGTTTTACTCCAAAAAGATGACTAGAATTTTGAGAATCCCGTAGCATATTACAACAAGACATTGAGGGATGCTCCTTTGAAGAATGACATCATGGAAAAGAAAGCATATGCTTTAGCCAAGGCATTGAAATAATTCAAAGTTTACATCCTACACTCCCATACTACTACTTATGTAACCAGCATCTCAATGAAAGACATCTTAACCCAACTTGACCCTGAAGGGAAGAGGGGTAAATGAATAGTAGTACTATTAGAATATGAACTTGAGATCAAACCCACCAATTTGGTCAAGGGACAAGGGCTTGCAAAGCTGGTGGCACAGACAAATTGTGAACTCTTAGGAATAAATTTTATTGCAGACCTATCGGAAGGCGTAGAAGAAGAAAGGACTCCTCAAATATCCTAGAAATTTCTTGACTCCACATGGTATGCAGACATCATCTTTGTGTTGAAAAATTTGCAAGCTCCTCCTGAATTCAATAAAACAAAGGCCAGATTCTTGAAACTGAAAGTAGAAAAAATTTGTATAGTGAATGAATCTCTATATTGGAAAGATCCAGGGGGGATTTTATTGAGTTGTTTGATAGAAGGAGAAGCAAAAAAAACCATCAAGGAGTTCCATCAGGGTGACTATGGGGGTCATCATTATTAGAAGACAACTGTGCATAATATTTTGAGGGTTGGATTCTTTTGGAAAAGAATCTTTCTCGATGTTTATAAAGAGCTTTCAAAATTCCATGAATGTCAGATCTTCGATGGGAAAGAAAAATTGCAGCCTCTTCCTTTAAAACCCATTTCGGTGGAAGCTCCTTTTAGACAGTGGGGCCTTGACTTTATAGGATAAATACACCCACAATCCTCGGCTCAACACAAATGGATTTTGACAGTGACAGATTATTTCACTAAGTGGATTGAGGCATTTCCCACCAGGTAGGAAACAAATGATGTTATCATCAAATTTTTAAAAGACAATATTATGTCCAGATTCGGATGCCCGACCAAGATCATAACGAACAATGTAGCGACTTTCAAATCCAAGAAAATAGAAAAAATTTGCAGAGATTACAATATCACCCTTGGTAATTCTACATCATAATATCCTCAAGTAAATGGTTTGGCTAAATCTTTGAATAAAAGCTTAGTCAAAATCATCAAAAAACTGTAGCAAGGAAACAAAAAGGCCTGGCATAAAAATCTCATCCATGCATTATGGCCTAACAAAATATCCCCAAAGAGATCCATAGCCACGTCTCCTTTCCATATCATTTATGGAACGGAGGCTATTTTTCATATTGCATTGGGATTTCGAGAAATGAAGCTATTACAGGAGAAAGAGGTGTAAACAGACACAAATCAGAGAAGAGATGATGAGTTGATCAGTGTACAACAACCCAGGGAAAAGGCTTTCCATAATTCCCAACTGCGCCAAGACAATATCAAAGAGGCTTTCGACAGACGCACCAAGGTGGATGATTTTGAGCTAGGAGACTTGGTACTAAAATGGGATACCAGAAACGAAGATAAGGGAAAGCACAAGAAGTTTGACCATCTCTGGTTGGGACCATTCGATATTGAAGCATACCGTGGGAGTAATGCCTACTTACTGCAAGAGAGTAATGGAGATATCGTTGGAGGAGGACCTGTGAATGGTAGGTTCCTCAAACATTTCATTGTTTAAACAACCATCACCCCTCCCATTTATTGTACATAATCTCTTTTACGTTTTTTTATTTCACATAAAGAATTTAGAATAAAAGCAGCATAGTTGAAGCCCGAGGTGAAGGCCCTGAGCTATGTTGGGTCGATTTTGAGTTTTTGAATAAAGACCAGCAGATTCATATCACATGAATAAGTCACAACCCAATGGGTAGGCACTAGGTATAGAGTTCTTTGCTACTTCGCAGGCAGGATAGCATCCCCAGTTGAAGCCTATGTTATCACCATAACATTCTTAGATGGAATCCAAGTTCCCAATTTAGCGAGGGGCTACATCAGGGTGGATGCACGAAATTTGATGGGGACCAGCGAGCCATAGATCTCGAGCAGCCTAGATTGGTGGTCAAGAGACATATCAGGCGACGAAGTAGTGCGGAGGTTAATAACTCGAGAGAAGGACGAGGAAAATACAATGGTCTCACTTCGAAAACACGTCAGACCACCAGAGGCATATCGAGGCGAAAAGAGGTCTACCCAAAATCGCTTTGCCTCACCCCCGATATCTAAAATCACGTATAAAAGGACGGCCCCAACCATTATTTTCTGATATTTCAAATCAGTTGAACGTTTGAAAATTGGTGCAAACACTCCATTTGAAACTAAATCTCAATAGTGAATCAGACTCGCGCATCCTCTGCTAATTCATAGGTATTTTTCATCATGGCCATGAGTCCTGTCATTTTTTCCCTAATAGAGCAAGACCACACCTCTAAAGAAGAAGCCCTAATTGACAGGGAATCTGATGTATTTGACATAGAAATAACCGTCTCACCCATTTCCATATACAGAGCCAACCTGTTAGAAAATGTTGGGAAACGAATACCCTTCCTCGAAGTCACCCAAGCCTTCATTTCCCCTTACACTGTCGAAGATGCCTTCCCATTACAAGAGTTCATAAGCTGGTGTGTACAATAGTACTCGCAAGAAGAAAGGGTCATTTTGAATAAGTTAGGGTCAGAGGTCTTATGCGAATTAGATATCCCATCAATTCGACACGCCCTTAGTATACCAGAGTCTTCCCCCATAGTTTTGGAGCCCTTCGAGGAAGAGAGACTAATCACAGTCTACAGAGAATGTCCCTCCAAAGTCAAAACCATATTTTTGTAGACCATTGTTAAACCTGAATATCATTCTAAGAGTCTGTTGTTACCTATGAATGTAAGCGTCATGGTTATTGAGGTCCAGTGGGCCTACTCCATACTTATCCAAATTCTAGGATTGGATAACGACAAGTTTGTGGTAGAAGGCATGTTGGGTTTCTTGTTGACCTTTTTTCTGTCAGAGTCCAGTAAGTTGGTCTATATCATTTTTGAAAAGTTCACCATTGACAATATGCACCAACAACTGGTAAATTTCAATTCACTAAGACACTTCAGGTTCTACATGCATTTACTAAGAATGTTCCTAGGAACGAATAAGATAGATTTCCCTGAAGTTGCATTCATTCCGACTGAATTCAAAAGGATCACAATGTTGATTTTTATAAACAAGATCATGTCCAGAGTTTATATATTAATCTTCAACACTGGCCTACCAAGGGTTTTGGAAGAAATGAAAATCTATTTATAACCCAAACCTGAGAATAGGATAGGAGATTGGATGTTATTCATGCATTATATGGTAATTTGGGTGTATGGTTATCAAGAAGGACCTTACCTTTTACCTGTCTTTTTGACTCCCATAGTCTTTTCCCTAGAGTTCATCAGACAAAGAATTATTTCAGAGATAGAGAACTTTTTGAAAATGCACAAGGCATCTAACTTAAAGTTTTCTTTCATAGTAGGACCATTTGTGGTAAAGACTAGGTCCTGTTTGCCTCAGATCCAGGCCAAACTCAATGAATTTTGATTTAAATAGTTACAAGGGAGGAAATATGACCCACACCAGGTCATATCTAAAAAAATATTTATGAGAAGACAAGGCCCCTATGAGAATGAGCATGTTGAAGGATTTGATAAACTCGAAAATCTGGAAACCTGTGCAAATATGGAAGTCACTTTGCAACATGATCAAACACAACAAATAGAGTCATCCCCACATATGATCTAAACATAGAAAACTTCTCCAAGGTTGATTATTAAATCTCCCAAGATAAGTGTTTATAACAAAAGGAGCAGTTCAGAGGCTTTGGGCACCAGTGATCAACAAAATGTTCTCAAGAAAGTGAAGATTACACAGTCCCCACAGGTAGTAAATCTTGAGGAGGAACAGCCCAAAGAGAAAATGAGCATGGAGATGGTGGAGAGAAGAAACATAAATGAAGAATCTAATGCAAAGAGCATGCCATAGGGTGAAAGCAACTCAAGGGATTTCAGCAGCAAGAAACATGTCTTTAGCAAGACACCTGAGGCAGTTTACCAATCTAGAGAAGATTTAGCAAATCAGTATGTTTTGAAAGGAAGTATGGCCAATAGTGAGATAAGATATTTGTTGCCTGAAGTAGAAAAGATCTCCCAGCATAGATCTTCCCTGTTCTCATTCAGAGATGTGGAATGAAATACATTTAACATAGCAATGGAAGATGAGGATAAAGTGTCTGAAATAAAGCTGCACTATGAGAATATTGGTGCCCTAGACAAGGTAAAGTTCCATAGAAACACCAGTGACATGATATATTCATACTATCTGAGGGTTTCAAGACTAACAACCCATGCACTTAAATTATATGGATAGTTGAAGTAGGAGAAAGAATCCAGCAAAGCCTGGCAGACCCAGGTCAAAATATTGGAATCTGAAGGCCCTCAAGGGGTAAAATCTTATTTAGATGAGAAAGAGAAGATGATCTGAAGCCTAAAGAAGAAGTTGAATATGTCCTCTATAGAACATCCACAGGAAGCAGAGTTATCTTCTCTAGAGAAAGAAAAGGAGATTCAGACAGGAAGCACTAAATTACAAAGCCAAAGTATTGCAGCTTGAAAATGGAAAAGAGAGTTGGACACGAGGACAGGAAATAGAATCAGACATCGTTGCTATTGTACCTTCTACTACAGAAACTAGATCAAGCACTGATGGATTTGTTCAGGCTATGTCCCAAGTAATCTTAAATACAGGGGAGATCAAGAGCCTTAAGGAGATCATAGAAAAGCTGCAACAAGAGATGAAAATGAAGGAAGAAAATATGGCCCAATTTCAAAAGGATAATCAATATTTGCAAGAGAGGGTGAACAAGATGAAGACGAGGTTGAAGGGAAAAGTATTGTTGTAAGGAGATAAAAATGTAATATGGGATGCTATTGCTGTTGAAGCTGCTAAATTCAGAGTTTATCTTAATTTTATAAATGACAAAGACAACATGGCTATCATTGCACAAAGAAGATGTACTATTATTAATGAAACATTGGCTAAAAAACCCTCGGAATGGGCCCAGAACGTTATTGATTTGTTGAATTCTATGCCCACTTCCGATCTTCAAACCATTGGGGTAAAGGACAGAAATGCATTGATCATTTAGGCCAAGAGGATCATCGCCAAACACAATTTTCTCAAATCGGTTCAAACCAAAGAGGTGCAAATGGAACAGAGTATACAAGAGTTTAGGGATACATTTGAACAATTGTTTATCAAGGGCCTCCCACCATTTTGGGATGGTAAAGGAAATTATACAATCAAGAGGAATACAATTCTCTCCTCACTCAGTGAAGAATGGATCATTCAAAATTTGAAGGCTTGGAAGAGAATCTGAAGGGACCCAGTTTCGTGGAATATTTGGCCGTGCACTTTGATATTTTAAATCAGTTCAAGACAATGAAAATCGGGCTACCAACTATGTCTTACGCTACTTGCATTGACCTGGAGATTCTGATAAAAGAAATGATGGATTAAGATATTCCTTCTGACTCACTGTGGAAGGAGATCGTGCAACTGGGAAGGACGAAATGCAGTTTTCCAGGGACCAGTAAGTAACCTCTAGGTGTCACCAAACTGGCAAGTTCGATAGGGGATCACAGAATGACAGATGACACAAAAGGAATTCGAGCAGTCAGAGAGATTTGTCCCTAAGTTATGAAACATTTTTTGTTTAATCATTGTAAATCGGTTCATATGACAAGACTATCAGTTGAAATTATTATAGTCAGTTTTATAAGCTGAAACGTTTTGTTTTCAACCATTGTAATCGAATTGTGTAAGTACTAGAAATTCTGAATGAACTAATGTTGGCAGAAGTGCAAGGGAACCTTCCTAGTTGTTTTGAACTACATTGCAATTTTCTAGAGCTAAATTGAATACATATGCAGAATCTTTTGAAGTCTCTATGAAAAGATTCTAATGGTGGTGATATGAGTTTTGTCTTCTCTCATTGTATGTATTTCCTGTGTTCTTTATTTCCATTTGCATTGTCTTTTGTTTAAATTGGATAGTTAAAAGATCAGAATTCATCTCATGATGCTCTCAGCTTAAGAAATTTAAACTGTGTTAATTTCCTCCTAACCAAATTAGAATTCATTTCAGTAATGCTTTGATGGAGTTATTTGTTTTCTCTTTCTTCTTACACCCTACTTAAACTCAATTAACAACTCAGATTCATTGCCTTGTTTAGCCTTTATCCTCTGGAGAGTTCTATCATCCAGTCATTATTTTTATTTACTTTAAAAATTTTGACTCCATATCCCTAAGAGTCCCTCCCCTTCTTTGCCAACAAATTTTATAAAAACCCCCAAGACAATTTGAATCTAGCCATTGACTTTCAAAGATATATTAAGTGACACGAGGGAGCCCTCTATGAGTTGAGCAAGCTAGTGCCCAGCTCTAAAGTAGGTTGAAACAGTTACCTTTGTCATTTTTCTATCAGCCAGACAATATTTACATAGTGCTAAGAGAGGGTCTGGTTGTGGAGACAGAAATGTCAGCCAGAGGACCCCTTGATGGATGATTTTTCCTGAAGGCCGATGCTGAGTTAATTTTGTGTCTGACAGAAGAATACATGTGCAGTCTGACAGAGAAGACATAGATGGAAAGCCTTGAATGCAGGGGCTCGATCATGTTCCTAGTGATCGTGAGCATTTTTTAGTATAAATAGTTAGTTCTGATATTTTGTTAAGTTCGTCAATTGGTTGAGCAGAGCTCTCTATTATATAAAGTTTTGATGCTATAACTATTTTCTAGTTATGTACCAAATTTGAGACTTTCATGTTAATAGAAATCATCGCCTTTTCATCTCTCTGTAAAAACTGTGCTAAAACACTCAGGCATGGAGGATCCAGTCAAGGGTTGTGTTGAAGGGTGAAATTGATCGCTCGTCAACTGGAAGAGTGAATCCGGTCCGGGGTTGTCCAATTAACCCAATCCATTTGGATTAATTCACTCATACGGGTTTAGCGGCTCCGTTGGCCAATCTAAGTACTAAAGAGGGTGAAAAATAACTAAAGGAAAAACAATGATCTAATAAATAACACGCGTTGAAAAATATATATACATCTAATATTTATCTGCAGTCTAACTAATTAATAAAAATAACTCTACTTATCATATGCACAATATATACAAATAAATCTATTTCTAATATATATGTAATATGTACAAGCTACGAATTTTAATCTAAATCCGTGAAAAACGAATGTAATTGATTTTTTTTAAAACAACAGGAAAGTTGTTATCTAATATTTTTTTTTATTTTCTTATGTGTCTATATTTAATAAATCGAATATCAAACTGTTTAATTTAATAAAAGAAATCACAGATGGTAAAAAGCGTTTTAACTACTGGGAACTTCTATATCTATTATACTAATGAAATCAAATAACAGTGTTGATCGGTTATCACATCCAATATCTGTTCACAGGGTAGCATCCAGTCACCTCATCTGATGAGGTAAACCTGCACCAGATCTTGAAATTGCTTCTAATAAATGTGAAGCAACAATGATGGAATTCGAATGGTAGAACACATAAGAGATACGATCACCGCAATCTCATAATTTTACCAGCAGCCACATTAAGATAAATCTTGCTGTGAGAACTTGTGTATAAACGTTCAATCAAAGATAAAGATAAATCTCTTAATTCAAGTTTGAACGAATGATTACTGTGTGTTAAATCTAGAACATGAAAAATGGATAATGTATAAACTTTTATCATACCAGCTTGTAGTAAACCATGATAGTGAAAGCAATCATATTCTATTTACAAATTTAAATAAACATGACTTGAATAAAACCACAATACGGAAAAGCTAAAGTTGTGACAAGTATTATATTCCATTCAAGTCTGTAAATGAAAAATCCATAGTCTTTCCCCAGGATGAGATGATCCCATGTTTACAAAATAACATGCTTATATAGGTTCCAGGAAACCAAACTGTTTCCTGTTGATAATATCAAATCTGTTTCAAAAATATGGAGGATGCAACCACCCTGATTTCACTGAATAAAAATACCAACAACCTAATCTTTTTACTAAAAACACAAAGTTGACATGGCTGGGAGATCTCAACAGTGCCTCACATCTCCTTGGAAATCATGGGTTCCTGAAAACAAATGAAAATGGGAAGATTTTACATATGTTTTCAATTGTCAAATCAAGCAATTCAAATTTTTCTAACTAGCTAAAGAATCTTATGATTCTGTAGCTATTTAAAATACCACATGCAATCTTAAAAAATAAAAGAAACTAATTCTAATAATAAAAATAGCTTATCTAATCAAATAGAATATCCTACTCGGAAAACAACAAATTATTATGCTAACTAATTCATACCTTAAATCACAAACCGAATCATGTCAAGAAACTTTGAAATTTATGATAGTTGTGGTTGCCTCTACATTTTTTTTTTAAATATCACATGTCCTGTAGATGTATAACTTGCTGACAGACTGGTTGGATATCCTTCGGATTGATCAAGGGTTCAGAGTGGGAGGCTGAGACACATGGTTGGATGGGTGAGAGGGGTGTTGTGGGATGCTAAGTCACAGACCTGGAGAGGTAACAAACGTTTCAACACTTGCAAACAAACCAAAACTCTCACTTCAGCCACAAATAAAAAATGAGATTTGACCTCTAAAGGACAAGCTATATCTCCGGAACGATCCAATTTCTAGGGAAACTTCCTATGATGAAGGTAAAAGAGCTCATTTCAATTTTGAGTTTTCAAGGGTTTGATCTAATTCAAAACCGTTTGCTCAGAATGGCTCACGCAAAAACGTGTCTCTGAAAGGCAATTACGGGGTTAGCTTAGGAACTCTTCAATTACTTCCAACTGCACGTCACCTATCTTTTCCCTGCAGCCATCGAAGGTCAAGGAAAACTCTTGGGCAACTCAAAGATTGAAACCCATAAATTTTTCGATGAACAAATGTCAATCGTTCCTTTCTAAATCATCCTTGGCGTTATCATATGATAGCAGGGTTTGGATGCCATTCGGCTTGATCCTTACCACTAGAGCCATGTTGAATAGACTAGTAATTAACAGAGAATACACAGGTAGGGTTTGGAAGAAATACATAGAGGCATAACCCTGAGCTTTACCAATACTTGTTGTGATAATTGAAACGACGAGAAGGGTGTTAATCAATAAGTGTGTGAGTGACTTCATGAAGCCCGATACCATGCAGAAGAGTAATGGCATGTTGTACTTCATATGCCACCTTGGCATTGGGTACATGCTAGGACAGAGTAGTTGAAAACATAGTGCGTGCATTCAAGTTTGATTGCAAAGATGGGTGAATCGAATAATTCAAAGTTTGATAAATATGATCAAATATCAACCAAAATAGATATAAAGAATCAAATATCCATTGATGGGGCTACTTCGTTGATACAACCATAAATATTTTTAAGCATTCTTAGAATCGAAAAAGAGTTACAAACAATGAGAGAACATGCTCATAGCAAGACATCGCGATTATATAATAAACCACATGAGTAGTTTTCCTTTAATAAAAAATCAAAACCAAATGTCAATTCCAACTGTGAGTTTTCATGCTTACAGTCATGAAAACAAAAATTGAAAATACAATAGGGAGAAGCGACGATTTGCAACTGTCATCTCAGAAACTGTTCATGAAGGGTAATGAAATTTCATGACCCTGTGTAGACAGCTATGTAGATTATTTAATAAAAATGACAATTGTATTAATGCTGCCAACAATGGTGACACACTGGGAGAAGCAGTTATCTCTGTAATATGAATGAGTTTGGGTTAGATAAATATGAAAGACTTCAAATCAAAGAACAACTGCAAGGTTATTTGAACATCTTTAAAAAAAAAAACAAGACGCAGCCTAGTTTCAGATACCTTTCGTTTAAAAGAATGAAACATGGTGACAAACTTGGCAAAAGAAAGACATGACGTTTAAGTTAATGTCTCTGGTACTGTTGACAGGGCCACTGCTACTAGCGGACATTCATAGCCTCGACAGGGATGTTAATTAACCCACTCCGACGTCTATATCCTATCCAAGAAATTTCAAATGAGAACAAAGGATGCTTATGGCCAACACAAAGTTCATACCTGAGAATTTTCTTTTACCTGATATTGCTTCGCTGCTAGCAGGCCTGTTCAGTACTCCGACGAAGTTATCTTGGCATCATGCATGCATTTACCCACTGCTAGCAGACCTGTCCAGTGTCCCGATGGGTTTACAAGCACTTCCCACAGCTCTCTGAGAATTTATTCACATTCTAATATAGTTTTAAAGATATTCAATAGAGCGGGGTGACGCAGAAAATTTTGGTTTTTAATCTTAATATTTCCACAGGCCTTTAAATTTTTCTAGCAAACCTTCATCAAGATCTGAAAAATAGTTCATTAATAGAACCAATCTTCAAGGATGGGGAGATGCCATTGAGTTGATTTCTTAAAGAGCAGGGACAACGTAAAGAGACCTTTTAAAGATATTCGTGAATACTTTCAAGTGCAGATTGCAACCGAGGAATCGACTTTCAGACAAAAGACACCTTCAACTAGCCTACAATTTTAGAGAAGGACATCAATAGATGTTCCAAAAGCCTTTGACAGCTATTTTTGAGGTAAAGCATTATGTTTCTCTTTGTCTGAGCTAAACTATAAAACAGGGATGTTCAACTCAAAAGGACCAATGAACTAAAATGAAAACAAAACACACCAGTGAAGAAAAATTGGAAAGCAAAGAAATCCAAACAGAAAAATATGTACAGAAGGTGTATCTAAAAACATCATGCAAAAAATCCCTTGGGAGACCAAAAGAAAATAGAAAAATCCTATTTGATGTGAAAGTAGTCCTACTCATGGTACCCCGGGTCAGGGTTGAATTTATGATTCAGAACTCTTTATTCTCCAATTAAGATTTTCATGATGATATTGCATTTTTTGAAAATAAATATTCAATGAAAATCAAAGAGAAAAGGATCAAGCAGACTTCCCTGACAACAGTCGTATTATGGTTCTCGTGGTGTGCCCACTTGATTTCATGACTGCATTATTACAAAGAGAAATAGTAAGGAATAAAACTGAAATAAACTTATTCCTAACCCTACCCTAACTACTAAACAAAACAGAATACTACGTGAAGTCATGCTTCCAATGTAGCCATCGGAGTAACTCCAATCCTGCAATGGAAACAAAATCAAACATTACTAATAACAATGGTAATATATCAAAAAATGACAGAAACATATCACACTTACCTTCATAATCATCATCTAAAAACAAAGTAAGCATGATCTTACCATTCTCTTGAATATTCTTGTTGTACGAATCCTCCAGCCATTGTGCAATCTTGTTGTGATAAGGGTCATAATGGCATGGGCGAGTGTAAGTAAGTTTAAAAAAATTGTCAAGATTACGAGGAAATGAAATAACCATCAGCCAAGGCTAAAATGCCCCATCCTCCTGACAATTCTCTAAGTGTTTATTAATTTCTTCACATGGAGGATCTAAAATAAATATGTCATGCCTACTTCCAAGATACTTAGGTAAAAAGAAAGCAAGCATAAAAAATTATATATGAATATTCAAGCCATCCTAAGATCCTGTCACAAAAATGAGGATTCAAACCATGACTTTGATGAAACAAATATATCGATGGGAAAATCATCATAAGAGGATTTATGACGTCAGTCGGATCATTGGTTTGAATGTTTCCTTTGATGAGATTGATCATTTCAAAATGTGAAGTATAAACATTACAATTCGAGTTGATCAAAGAGTGAATATGCAACGTAGAATGTTTGATCTCTATAAGATATAGTGCATTGTCTTTTTCAACAATAAACTGTGTAAAATCATCTCGCAACACGTCCCTTTCCCGTATGAGTGATGAAAGTGAACAAGCATCAAATCCAACTTTATCAACGTTAGGTTTGGGATTAATTTCACCAAAATTTAGCATATTGAAAGGATATGAATGTGGCGGAAAAGAGTAGGATGTTGTAGGTAAGATGTCAAGTCCAACGGAGTCTAGGAAGAGATCAGGATATAAAAAATAAAAGGAATCAGAAATAAGCACATGAAAAGAATCTCTTGAACTACGATAATTGATAATGGTATTCTCAAGACATTTCTCTTCACCTTCTTTAAAACTCTTACTCTGTTTTGGTGACGAATTCCTCAACATAATATGATCATCTGGATTTGCCTTTTGTGTGATAGATAATTCAAAATTTATGTGACAAACATCTGGTATTTCATGTGGATAAAGTACATTTTGAGGACAAAGGTTTAAAGTTTCTTCTTCTAGTTGTGTATCTTCTTCTCTAATCAGTTTTATAGGAGTATTAGAACGTTCAAGAAGATTTTTGTCTCTTAAGTGTTCTTCAATGACTGATTTTAAATATTGATTGGAACATGAGTTACAAGAATGAGGATATTCACCTTGAGCTAGAAACGAATCTTCTTCCATATTGGTCGAAGACTGAAAATACAATGATTCAGAGGAAAAACCAATTTGGTTGTCAATAAGAACTTGATCAATAGATTCTACCTCCCTAGCTTGTTCAACATTGTCGAAAGGATTCTTCTCATCTTGCGAAGAAAATTGTTCTTGCAGTTGAGTGATAGGATTTGCAATTGGTTCTTCGTTCATGATTGAATATGAATGGATGGAAGGGATGAAAGAATCATAGAAGAGATTTAATGCAAATGACATGTCATCGAGATTAAATTTACAGAGGATATGATAGACTCTTTTCAAAAAGTCTTCCGAAGATGAATCGTCGTTGATAAGCGAAGTATGAAATTCTTCACATAATTGATCGAAATCATAAATTTCAAAAGCATCTAGAAATTCATCTACAAATTGAAACCAATCAAAAATGTGACATGTTGGAAAGGTTTCAAACCAATGTTTAATCCGACCTCTAAAAGTAAAAGAAAACCGTCTGCATAAAACTCTTAAATCTAAGATGTCATGTTTGATGCATTTGCACCAAAACTTGTTAAGGTGGTCTTTAGCAGATGTATTGCCTCCACCATCAAAGGTGAGTTTGGACAA
>JZKD02S1818056.1:172521-195938 GCA_000966675.3 Picea glauca | reverse complement strand
TCATATCTCCTTGGAAATCATGGGTTCCTGAAAACAAATGAAATGGGAAGATTTTAGATATGTTTCCAATTGTCAAATCAAGTAATTTGAATTTTTCTAACTAGTTAAAGAATCTTACGATTCTGTAGCTACTTAAAATAGCACATGCAATCTTAAAAAATAAAAGAAACTAATTCTAATAATAAAAACAGCTTATCTAATCAAATCAAATATCCTACTCTAAAAACAAAAAATGATTATGCTAACTAATTCATACCTTAAATTACAAATCGAATCATGTCAAGAAACTTTGAAATTTATGATAGTTGTGGTTGCCTCTACATTTTTTTTTTTAAATATCACATGTCATGTAGATGTATAACTTGCTGACAGACTGGTTGAATATCCTTCAGATTGATAAAGGGTTCATAGTGGGAGGCTGAGACACATGGATGGATGGGTGAGAGGGGTGTTGTGGGATTCTAAGGCACATGCCTAGAGAGGTAACATACGTTTCAACACTTGCAAACAGACCAAAACGCTCACTTCAGCCACAAAGAAAAACTGAGATTTGACCTCTAAAGGACGAGCTATATCTCTAGAATGATCCAATTTCTAGGGAAACTGCTCACTATGAAGGTAAAAGGGATCATTTTGGTTCTAGGTTTTCAAGGGTTTGATCTAATTCAAAACTGTTTGCTCAGAATGGCTCATGCAAAAACGTGTCTCTCGCAGGAAATTACAGGGTTAGCTTAGGAACTCTTCAGTTGCTTCCAACTGCAGGTCACTTATCTTTGCCCTGCAGCCATCGAAGGTCAAGGAAAACTCTTGGGCAACTCAAATATTGAAACCATTAAATTTTTCGATGAACAAATGCCAACCGTTCGTTTTTAAATCGTCCCTGGCGTTATCATATGATAGCAGGGTTTGGATGCCATTTGGCTCGATCCTTACCATTGGATCCATGTTTAACAGACTGGTAATTAATGAAGAATACACAGGTAGGGTTTGGAAGAAATCCACAAATCCATAACCCTGAGCTTTACCAATACTTGTTGTGATAATTGAAATGACGGGCAGGGTGTTAATCACTAAGTGTGTGAGCGACTTCGTGAAGCCCGAGACCATGCAGAAGAGTAATGGCATGCTATACTTTGTATGCCACCTTGGCATTGGGTACATGCTAGGACAGAGTAGTTGAAAACATAGTGTGTGTGCATTCAAGTTTGATTGCAAAGATAGGTGAATCGAATAATTCAAAGTTTGATAAATATGATCAAATATCAACCAAAATCGATATAAAGAATCAAATATCCATTGATGGGGGTACTTCGTTGATACAACCATAAATATTTTTAGGCATTCTTAGAAACGAAAGAGAGTTACAAATAATGAGAGCACATGCTCATAGCAAGACATCGTGATTCTATAATAAACCACATGAGCAGTTTTCCTTTAATCAAAAATCAAAACCAAATGTCAATTCCAGCCGCGAGTTTTCATGCTTACAGTCATGAAAACAAAAATTGAAAAGACAATAGGGAGAAGCAACGATTTTCAACTGTCATCTCGGAAACTGTTCATGAAGGGTAATGAAATTTCATGACCCTGTGTAGGTAGCTATGTAGATTATTTAATAAAAATGACAATTGTATTATTGCTGACAACAGGTTGTTATGTTGTTGTAATGTAGGTTTGATTACAATGGTATCATGACCATTTTTATCCAGCAGCCTTGTTATCTTTTTCCCTCTTACACTGAATGGCTCGAGCATGGAGGATCCAATCAAGTTGTTGTAGCTGCATTGTGATGTAGGCTTGATCATTGTGTTGTTTGGACATATTTCAATGTCTGAAGCTTGACCTCAAGAGTGATCTTGAGTCTGATTTTTTCTTCTCCAAGCTGCTTGAAAGCCTGATTCTCATAGTAATCTTGTTCACCTATCTCACTAAGTCTTCCCTCTGCTCACACTTAAACTCAATTCACTGACTGAAGTTAGTTGTGGCCCTCACTTCCCTGTGCATTTCTAGTCCATTTTGGTGTTGAAAATCATTCATATATTGAGTTTTGTCCATTGATCTCCACTTGTATAAAACCAACATCCACCAAAAAATATGATGGGTACTGGGCTTATCCTCCCGTAATATGAGGGTGACTCTCAGTGCTAATAGAACAACCAGATGGTTTTGTACTGCATAAAAAATGAACTCATGTATGCAAGTTAAGGAAGGCCTTGTATGGTCTTAAGAAGGCTCCCAGAGTTTGGTATGATAGGATTGATGGCTTTCTTTAAAGCCTGGGATTTCAGAAAAATGATGATTATGCAAATATGTACTTCAAGGTAAGAGGTAACCAACCTATTATACTAATATTTTATGTTGATGATATCTTTCTAACAACATATGAAGGGATAATAACCTGGTGTAAGAGGGAGCTAACCTCAGAATTTGAGATGAAAGACTTAGGCTTGATGCATTACTTCCTAGGATTGGAAGAGATAGTTGACAGTGTCATATAACCCTTATCAAAATTGATTTGTTGAGAGGAAAAACAAGAGAATTTGTGAGGCAATGAAAGAAATGATGTTTGACCAGGATATGCCAAATTATTTATGTGCAGAAGCTACATCCACTGTCGTGTATTTTCAGAATAGGTGCTCACATGTTATATTGAAGGACAAGACTCTTGAAGAGGTCTTCTTAGGGATCAAACTTGAAGTAGGGCATCTAAGGATATTTGGGTGGCATGTGTATATTCATGTCCCTAAGGAAAAGAGGACAAAGATGGAACCCTCAGGAAACAAAGGGGTTTTTGTGGGGTACAGTGAGAACTCCAAGGCTTACATGATTTATGTACCAGGTCAAAGGAAAATAGAGGTAAGAAGAGATGTGACTTTCCATGTGGAAGTCACATTTAAGAAATCCAGAGAGCTTCAACATTAATCAGAAGCAGTTCAGCCAACTTCACTCTCTTTTGAAAATGAAAGGTCAGATGATCGGAGGGAGGAACCTCATGAAGGGACAAGTAATGAGCCCCTAGAACCTATTGAAGTGTTAGAAAGAACTCTTGAAGAACCTCCATCCAAAAGGAATCCAAGGTGGCTTAAAGCAATAGTGCAAGAGCAGAACTGATAGTTTCTCCCAAAGGAACTTTCAGGGAAAGGAAGAGGCGTCATAGGTTTGGAGGCTATGTTGCACTAATGAGTAGCATTATTGATGTCGAACCTTCTTCATTTGATGAAGAAGATAAATTACAAGTATGGAAGGATGTCATTCTTGAGTAATACAAGTCTATTATAAAGAACAATGTTTAGGAAATTGTGTCGAGGCCAAAAGACAAATTAGTGGTTTCTTCCAAATGGATCTATAAGATCAAACATGCAGCTGATGGAAGTGTGGAAAATTTCAAAGCAAGATTTGTAGCCAGAGGCTTCACTCGGAAAGAAGGAATCGACTACGAAGAGAATTTTTCCCCTGTAGCCAAGTATACATTCAAACTATTATTTCTTTAGCTCTCGTTCTTGGTTGGAAGCTACATCAAATGGATGTAAAAACAATATTCTTGAATGGAAATATTGAACATGAGGTCTTTGTGGAACAACCAGATGGTTTTGTACTACATAAGAGAGGCACGCATGTATGCAAGCTAAGAAAGGCCTTGTATGGTCTTAAAAAGGCTCCCAGAGTTTGGTATGATAGGATTGATGGCTTTCTTAAAAGCCTGGGCTTTCAGAAAAGTGATGTCGATGAAAATATGTACTTCAAGGTAAGAGGTAACCAACCTGTTATATTAATCTTGTATGTTGATGATCTGTTTATAACAGGAGATGAAGGGCTAATAGCCTGGTGTAAGAGGGAGCTAACCTTAGAATTTGAGATAAAATACTTAGTCTTGATGCATTACTTCCTAGGATTGGAAGTATGGAAAAGTCAGGGTGAGATATTTCTGGCACAAGGAAAATACATAGTGGATGTAATAAAGATGTTTGGTATGATGGATTGCAAACCCATGTCTACTCTGATGATTACCAATCTGAGGAAGCTGCATGATTCTAATACAGGTTCATATTTGGTGGATCCCACCATGTATAGGCAGTTGATTAGATCATTGATGTACATGATCCACACTAGGCCAAATATATGCTAGGTCGTGATTGCAATGAGTCAGAACATGACTGAACCGAGACAGAGACAATGGGTGGAAGCAAAGTACATCTTGAGATATATCATGGGGACCATTACTTATGTTATGATATATACATCCAGTGGTGGTTTATTTCTGCATGGGTATGCAGATCCTAACTAGGAAGGAAGCCTAGTGGATCAGAAGAGTACTTCTGAATACTAGTTCAATTTAGGATCCGCTATGATATCTTGGTCAATCCGGAAGCAGGGATTCATTTCATAGAGTAGAGTAGAGGCTCAATACATTGCAGCAAGTGATGCTAGTAAGGAAGCAACATGGCTCATAAAATTGGTTTCTGGGTTGTTTGGTGACAAGCTCGAGACAACGGTGGTTCACTATGACAATCAAAGTTGCATAAAATTGATAGAGAACCCAGTATTTCACGATATCTCAAAACATATTGAATTGAGGTACCACTACATTCAAGACTTGGTCCAGAGAAAAACTATAAACTTGCAACACATAGCCACAAGCGAGTAGGTAGTTGATATCCTGACCAAGCCTCTGACCTCAAGACAATTTGTGCAACTAAGAGGCAAGCCTCGTGTGGCTAAGAATGACTCCCTCACTGAGAGGGAGTGTTAAATTTGGCAGCATCGATAGTCATTCTCCAATGAGAGGCCATATGGGCCACCCTGAGGCTAGCCAAGGATATTTCGAGAATCAACCAGTCTTGTGAGGTATTGACAAAATCCAGGGGGAACGTATAACCTCTGTGAGTCAAACCAAAAGTTAGGATGAACAAGATGTTATGTAAGTCTAATGCAAAAGTTAGGGGGAATGTACAACCTCGGTGAGCATAGACAGTCTATTGCAAAATTCAGGGGGAATGTACAACCTCTGTTAGCATATACATACTAGTGCAAAATTCAATGGGAACGTACAACCTTTGTGAGCCTATTCAAGCCTTGTGAGCCATGAGAAAAAGTCAAGGCATCTAGCAAAAGTTAGTTTGAATATAAAATTCCTATGAGCTAGAAACAAACGATATTCCTAATATTGCAAATGATATAAATGTATTGATCTAGTTCGTTGGCACGTGTAACATTATCCACCATGAAGAGAATTTTAAATTGGCTTGTAAAGAGTCGAGTTGTAACTGAAGTCTCAAGTCTAGTTCTATTGTCGAACTAAAGTGTAATGATCAATTGTAACTGAAGTATTAAGTCTAGTTCTATTTTTGAACTAAGGTGTAATGTTGAGTTGCAACTAAAGTATCAAGTCTAGTTCTATTTTCGAACTAAGGTGTAATATTGAGTTGTAAATGAAGTATCAAGTCTCGTTCTATTTTCGAACTAAAGTATACCAGTCTCAAGTCTAGTTCTATTTTCGAACTAAAGTATATCAGCTTCAAGTCTAGTTCTAAGTTCGAACTAAAGTATGAAGCTAAGTTATGATTAAAGCATGCTAACAAGTTACTATTTTGAGCCATACACTTATCCTCTTCATCCTATATAAGAAGAGGTCGACCCCTCTCTTCAACACAGTTTGATATGCAGGTTAAGGGTTAAGCAATAGAAGCGCATATTAGTGATAAAGAGGCAACATACCAAAGATTCAACATATCATTGTTGTATATCAGTAATAGAGGCTGCATATTAGAGATGTATATCAGCAGCATATCAGTGTTGTATATCAACAATAGAGGCATCATATCAGAGGCATATTTCAGCAAGGTCTCTTAGGTCTTTGTCAGGTCAGAGTCATCTTGGAAATCTCTTTAAGAGAAAAACATTCATGGTGGATATTTGTAAGTGATCTTACATTATTAATGCAATAAGGCAATAGAGTTTGTTGGGGGTTTTCTCCCTGTACACGGTTTCCCTAGGGTATATGTGTTGTTAATGTGCATGATTACTTATCTACATAGTTATTTCTATCCCATTATGATTTGGTATTGTTGAAGTGTATTAAGATGGAATCAAAGTGTTGAAGAAAATAAAAGAATTAATCCGCATAAGAAATCAAGATCATAATTTAACATGGTATCAGAGCTTAGGGTGTGTTAAACGTGTTGAAGTGTAGCAGTAGGTACACACAGATCCAAGCTAGCTTGATTAAGTTTTCAGTGTGATTTCCATGGCATCCTCCATTTCAGTCAGGGTCGAGGATAGGCTCGAAGGTGCTACCAAATTCAATGTGTGGAAACTCTGGATAACAAATATCTTACAGGATTATGATCTTGAGCAGTATGTGACCATAGTGGTGGAGGAACCCATGAATAATGTAAGAAGAGAGGCCTTCGGGAAGATTCAAGTAAAGTCCAAGTGAATCATCTTTGACTCAATCAAAGATAGTATAATGTATGCAATGACTTCGTTAATTAATGCCAAGTACTGTATTGATACCTTGGTGAATTTGTATGATAAATTGGATCCAATTCAGAAGAGGAAACTTAAGCACACACTTAAGTATTTGAAGATGGAGAAAGGTGAATCAACGTCATCTTTCTGTTCCAGGATATCCCAGATCAGAGATCAGATTTTGGTCATAGGGGTGACAGTGGCCGATGATGATTTAGTGCAAGCCATTTTTTATGGTCTTCCTTCTTCATGGGAGACATTCTTATCCAGTTTAAGTGGGAGAGAGATTCATCCCACGTTTGAGAGGTGATGGCATGATTTCCTCCAGGAGGAGATTCGCACAACTACCAGGAGTGAGCCAAGAAAAGAAGAGCACTCATCTTTAGCATGAAGATTCAAGGGAAAAAAGAAAGGCACTTTCCAGAAAGGCTCTCAGAGGAATCCAAACACCAAAGGGTCATTTTGCTAAGGATTGTTGGTTTAGAAAGAAATATCCAAGGAAAGGGAAACATCATGCCTCAACTATTGAGGATGATGAATCCAAAAGAAATCAGAAAATTCCTTCTAATGAGAAAGAAAATAGAAAAGAATATTACTTGGTTTCTACCTTATCCAGTTCAGTTTTCACGAGGCCAAAAAATTGGTTAGTAGATAGTGGTGCATCAAAGCACGTGATAGGGTACAAGGAGATCCTCTCAAAATTCGAGACAAAATCTTTTGCAGAGCATGTTGATATTGGCGATGAAAAATGTTACAAGATAGAGGGAGTAGGCTCCATCTCATTTAGATTGGAATCTGGGGCTAGAATTCATGTTGATGAAGTATTATATGTTCCAGGGCTCAAGAAGAATCTACTATCAGTTGCAACCCTTGAGGATAAGGGATATTGGGTGATATTCAAGGACATGAAAGCACTACTATGGGATAAAGGCAGCCACTTAAGTACAATAGAACCCATTGGAACTCGTAGTGGAGGATTGTATGTCATGTCAGGACAGTCAGTTCAGACATTGGCTCATGATGTGACTAACTCCAGTGAGTTGTGGCACATAATACTCGGACATATTCATTAAAAATATCTTCCAGATCTACAGAACATGGCATGTGGCATGCCCTCTATTTCTCTTAGTAAAAATGAAATTTGTAAGGGATGCATGCTAGGTAAAAATATAAAGAAAGCATTTCCTAGTAGTAATTTGGGTCATTTTGCTAAATATTGTTGGTTTAGAAATAAATGTCCAAGGAAAGGGAAACATCATGCCTCAACTGATAAGGATGATGGATCCAAAAGAAATCAGAAAATTCCTTCTAATGAGAAAGAAAATAGAAAAGAATATTACTTGCTTTCTACCTTATCCAGATCGGTTTTCACAAGGCCAAAAAACTTGGTTAGTAGACAGTGATGCATCAAAGCACAGGATTGATGGCTTTTTTAAAAGCCTGGGCTTTCAGAAAAGTGATGTCGATGCAAATCTGCACTTCAAGGTAAGAGGTAACCAACCTGTTATACTAATACTGTATGTTGATGGTCTCTTTCTAACAGGATCTGAAGGGCTAATAGCCTGGTGTAAGAGGGAGCTAACCTCAGAATTCAAGAAAAAATTCTTAGGCTTTATGCATTACTTCCTAGGATTGGAAGTATGGAAAAGACAGGGTGAGATATTTCTGGCACAAGGAAAATACATAGTGGATGTACTAAAGATGTTTGGTATTATGGATTGCAAATCCATGTCTACTCCAATGATTACCAACCTGAGGAAGATGCATGATTCTAATACAGGTTCAAATTTGGTGGATCCCACTATGTATAGGTCATTGATTGGATCATTGGTGTACATGTTCCACACTAGGCCAGATATATGCTATGAAGTGATTGCAATGAGTCAATTCATGAATGAACCAAGATAGAGACATTGGGAGGCAGCAAAGCACATCTTGAGATATCTCAAAGGGACCATTACTTATGGTCTGAGATATACATCCAATGGTGGTTTATTTCTGCATGGGTATGCAGATGTTGACTGGGCAGGAAGCCCAGTGGATCGGAAGAGTACTTCTAGAGACTACTTCAGTTTAGGATCCGCTATGATCTCTTGGTCAAGCCAAAAGCAGGGATCCATTTCACAGAATACAGTAGAGGTTGATTACATTGCCGCAAGTTATGCTAGCAAGGAAGCAGTATGGCTTAGAAAATATGTTTCTGGGTTGTTTGGTGACAAGCTCAAGACGATGGTGGTTCACTGTGATAATAAAAGTTGCATAAAATTGACAGAGAACCCAGTATTTCATGACATATCAAAACATATTGACATGAGGTACCACTACATCTGAGACTTGGTCCAGAGAAAAACTGTAAAGTTACAGTACATAGCCACGAGTGAGCAGGTAGTTGATATCCTGACCAAGCCTCTCACCTCGAGACAGTTCGTGCATGTGAGAGGCAAGCTTGGTGTGGATAATAATGTCTCCCTCGCTGAGAGGGAGTGTTAAATTTGGCAACATCGACAGTCATTCTCCAATGAGAGGCCATATGGGCCACCCTGAGGCTAGCCAAGGATATTTGGAGAATCAACCAGTCTTGTGAGGTATTGAAAAAATCTAGGGGGAATGTACAACCACTGTGAGTCAAACCAAAAGTCAGGACAAACAAGATGCTATGTAATTCTAATGAAAAATTCAGGGGGAACGTACAACCTCTATGAGCATAGATAGTCTAGTGAAAAATTCAGGGGGAACATACAACCTCTGTGAGCATAGAAATATTGGTGCAAACGTCAGGGGGGACGTACAACCTCTGTGAGCCTAGTCAAGCCTTGTGAGCCATGAGAAAAAGTCAAGGCATCTAGCAAAAGTTAGATTGAATATGAAATTCCTATGAGATAGAAACAACTGATATTCCTAATATTGCAAATGATATAAATTTATTGATCTGGTGCGTTGGCACGTGTAATATTATCCACCATGAAGAGAATTTTGAATTACCTTGTAAAGAATCGAGTTGTAACTAAAGTCTCAAGTCTAGTTCTATTTTTGAGCTAAAGTGTAATGTTGAGTTGTAACTGAAGTCTTAAGTCTAGTTCTAATTTCGAACTAAGGTGTAATGTTGAGTTGCAACTGAATTATCAAGTCTAGTTCTATTTTCAAGCTAAGGTGTAATGTTGAGTTGTAACTGAAGTCTCAAGTGTCGTTCTATTTTCGAACTAAAGTATACCAGTCTCAAGTCTAGTTCTATTTTCGAACTAAAGTGTAATGTTCAGTTGTAACTGAAGTCTCAAGTATAGTTCTATTTTTGAACTAAAACATACCGATCTCAAGTCTAGTTCTAAGTTCGAACTAAAGTATGAATCTAAGTTATGATTAAAACATGAAAACAAGTTACTATTTCGAGCCACACACTTCTCCTCTTCAGCCTATATAAGAAGAGGTTGACCCCTCTCTTCAACACAGTTTGATATGCATGTTACGGGTGAAGCAATAGAGGCGCATATAAGTGATAAAGAGGAAACATACCAAAGAATCATATCAGTGTTGTATATCAGCAATAGAGGTTGCATATCAAAGACGTATATCAGCAACATATCAGTGATGTATATCAACAATAGACGCATCATATCAGAGGTGTATTTAAGCAAGGTCTCTTAGGTCTTTGTCAGGTCTGATTCATCTTGTCAAGCTCTTTAAGAGAAAAACATTCATGGTGGATATTTGTAAGTGATTTTACATTATTAATGCAATAAAGGAATATTTTTTGTTGGGGTATTTCTCCCTTTACAAGGTTTCCCCAGGGTATGTGTGTTGTTGATGTGCATGATTACTTATATACACAGTTATTTCTATCTGATTATGATTTGGTATTGTTGAAGTGTATAAAGTTGGAATCAAAGTGTTGAATAAAATAAAAGAATTAATCCGCATAAGAAATCAAGCTCATAATTTAACATGGTATCAGAGCTTAGGGTGTGTTAAACTTGTTGAAGTGCAGTAGAAGGTACACACAGATCCAATCTAGCTTGATTAAGTTTCCAGTGTGAATTCCATGGCATCCTCCATTTCAGTCAGGGTGGAGGATAGGCTCGAAGGAGATACCAACTTCAATGTGTGGAAACTCTGGATAACAAATACTTTGCAGGACCATAATCTTGAACAGTATGTGACCACAGTGGTCGATGAAACCACAAATAATGCAGGAAGAGCAACCTTCAAGAAGATTCAAGCAAAGGCCAAGCAAATCATCTTTGACTCAGTCAAAGATAGTATAATGTCTGCAATGACTTCATTAATGACTCCCAAGAACTGTATGGATACCTTGGTGAAACAGGATCCAAGTCAGAAGAGGACACTTAATCACAAGCTTAAGTATTTGAAGATGGAGAAAGGTGAATCAGTGGCATATTTATGTTCCAGGATAGCCCAGATTAGAGATCATTTTTTGGTCACAGGGGTGACAATGGATGATGATCATTTAGTACATGCCATTTTTTACAGTCTTCCTTCTTCATGGGAGACCTTATTATCCAATGTAAGTGGGAGAGGGATTCAACACACGTTTGAGAGGTTATGGCATGATTTCCTCCAGGAGTAGAGTTGCACAGCTACCAAGAGTGAGCCAATGAAAGAATATCACTCATATTTAGCATCAAGATTCAAGGGAAAGAAGAAAGGCACTTTCCAGAAAGACTCTCAGAGGAAGCCAAACACAAAAGGTACATTCAAAGGAAAGAATATTGATACATCTAAGACTAAATGCTTTAGTTGTAATAAGTTGGGTCAATTTGCTAAAGACTGTTGGTTTAGAAAGAAATATCCAAGGAAATGAAAACATCATGCCTCAACTATTGAGGATGATGAATCCAAAAGAAATCGGAAAAGTCCTTCTAATGAGAAAGAAAATAGAAAATAATATTACTTGTTTCTGCCTTATCCAGTTTAGTTTTCACAGGTCCGAAAACTTGGTTAGTAGACAGTGGTGCATTAAAGCACATGACAGGGTACAAGGAGATCCTCTCAGATTTCGAGACAAAATATTTTGCAAAGCATGTTGAGCTTGGGGATGACAAATGTTACAAGATAGAGGGAGTAGGCTCTATCTCCTTCAGATTGGAATCTGGGGCTAGACTTCATGTTGATGAAGTATTATATGTTCCAGGGCTCAAGAAGAATCTACTATCAGTTGCAACCCTTGAGGAAAAGGGATATTGGGTAATCTTCGAGGACCTAAAGGCACTACTATGGGCTAAAGGTAGCCACTTAAGTACAGTAGAACCCATTGGAACTCGCAGTGGAGGAATGTACGTCATGTCAAGACAGTCAATTCAGGCATTGGCTCATGATGTGACTAGCTCCAACGAGTTGTGGAACATAAGACTTGGACATCTTCATTACAAATCTCTTCCAGATCTACAAAAACATGGTATGTGGCATGCCCTCTATTTCTCCTAGTAAAAATGAAATTTGTAAGGGATGCATGGTAGGTAAAAATATAAAGAAAACATTTCCTAGTAGTGACATCAGAGCTCAGGGCATCTTAGATATGCGTTTTTCGGATGTATGTGGTCCCATGTCATATCCCTCACTTAGTGGTTGTTTGTATTATGTCATTTTTAATGATGATTACTCAAGAAAATGTTGGATATATTTCCTTAAAGATAAAAGTGACACATTTGATAAATTCAAAGAGTATAAAGCCTTTATTGAAAAGAAGACATGGAAACACATATGAATCCTTAGAACAAGCAATGGAGGAGAGTTTGAATCTCTCTAGTTTGAGTATTTCTTCAAGTCAGCAAGAATGAAGAGATAGTTGATCGTGCCATATAACCCTTAGGAAAATAGAGTTGTTGAGAGGAAAAATAGGACAATTTGTGAGGTAGTGAAAGCAATGATGTTTGACCAGGATCTACCAAATTCTTTATGGGAAAAAGTTACCTCAAATTCTACTTATATTCAAAACAGGTGTCCACATGTTATCTTGAAGGAAAAGAGTCTTAAAGAGGTCTTCTCAGGGATCAAACCTGAAGTCGGGCATCTAAGGATATTTGGGTGTCATGTGTATATTCATGTCCCTAAGGAAAAGAGGACAAAGATGGAACCCTCAAGAAAGAAAGATGTTTTTGTGGGGTATAGTGAGAACTCCAAGGCTTATAGGATTTATTTACTAGGTCAGAAGAAAATAGAGTTAAGTAGAGATTTGAATTTCCATGAGGAAGTTGCATTTAATAAATCCAGCGAACTTCAGCAGGAATCAGAAGCAGTTCAACCATCTTCACTCTCTTCTGAAAATGAAGAATCAAATGATCAGAGGGAGGAACCTCATAAAGGGACAAGTAATGATCCCCTAGAACCTACTGAAGTGTTAGAAAGAAGTCTTGAATAACCTATAGCCAAAAGGAATCCAGGGTGGCTTAAAGAAATAATGCAGGAAGCAGGATAGATGATGCCAAAGGAACTTTCAGGGAAAGGAAGAGGCCGCATAGGTTTGGAGGCTATGTTGCACTGATGAGAAACATTAGTGATGTATAACCTTCTTCATTTGAAGAAGCAGATAAATTGCAAGTATGGAAGGATTCCATGCTTGAGGAATACAGGTCTATTATAAAGAACAATGTTTGGCACATTGTGTCAATGCCAAAAGAAAAATCAGTGGTTTCTTCCAGATGGATCTATAAGATCAAACATGCAGTTGATGGAAGTGTGGAAAAGCTCAAAGAAAGATTTGAAGCTAGAGGCTTCACTCAAAAAGAAGGAACCAACTATGAAGAGACTTTTTTCCCTGTAGCCAGGTATACCTCCATTTGAACTGTTATTTCTTTAGCTCTCATTCTTGGTTGGAAGCTACATCAGATGGATGTAAAAACAAAATTATTGAATGGAAATATTGAATAGGAGGTATTTGTGGAACAATTAGATGGTTCTGTACTGCATAAAAAAGGCACTCATGTATGCAAGCTAAGGAAGGCCTTGTATGGTCTTAACCAGGCTCCTAGAGTATGGTATGACAAGCTAGATGGATTTCTTAAAAGCCTGGGCTTTCAGAAAAGTGATGTTGATGAAAATATGTACTTCAAGGTAAGAGGTAACCAACTTGTTATACTAATATTGTATTTTGATTATCTCTTTCTAACAGGATATGAAGGGCTAATAGCCTAGTGTAATAGGGAGCTAACCTCAGAATTCGAGATGAAAGATTTAGGCTTGATGCATTACTTCCTAGGATTGGAAGTATGGCAAAGATAGGGCGAGATATTTTTGGCACAAGGAGAATACACAGTGGATGTACAAAGGTGTTTGGTATGATGGATTTCAAATCCATGTCTACTCCGATGATTACCAACCTGAGGAAGATACATGATTCTGATACAGGTTCATATTTGGTGGATCCCACCATGTATAGGTACATGATTGGATCATTGATGTACATGATCCACACTAGGCCAGATATATGCTATGCAGTGATTGCAATGATCCATTTCATGACTTAACTGAGACAGAGACACTGGGTGGCAACAAAGCACATCTTGAGATATCTCAGAGGGATCGTTATTTATGGTCTGAGATATATATCCAATGATGGTTTATTTCTGCATGGGTATGTAGATGTTGACTACAGGAATCCCAGTGGATTGGAAAAGTACTTCTGGATACTTCTTTAGTTTAGGATCCGCTATGATCTCTTGGTCAAGCCAAAAGCAGGGATCCATTTCACAGAGTACAGCAGAGGTTGAGTACATTGCAGCAAGTGGTGCTAGAAAGGAAGTAGTATGGCTCAGAAAATTGGTTTTTGGGTTGTTTGGTGACAAGCTCGAGACGACGGTGGTTCACTGTGATAATCAAAGTTGGATAAAATTGATAGAGAACCCGGTATTTCATGACAGGTCAAAAAATTTTGACATGAGGTACCACTACATCCAAGACTTGGTCTAGAAAAAAACTGTAAAGTTACAGTAGATAGCCACGACCGAGCAGGTAGCTGATATCCTGACCAAGCCTCTCACCTCGAGACAGTTTGTGCAGCTGAGAGGAAATCTTGGTGTGGCTGAGAATGATTCCCTCGTTGAGAGGGAGTGTTAAATTTATCATCATCAACAGTCATTCTCCAATGAGAATCCATATGGGCCACGTTGATGCTAGCCAGGGATATTTGGAGAATCAACCAGTCTTGTGAGGTTTTGATAAAATGAAGGGGGAACATAAAACCTCTATGAGTCAAACCAAAATTCAAGACAAACGAGATGCTATGTAAGTCTAATGCAAAAGTCAGGGGGAACGTACAACCTCTGTGAGTATAGACAGTCTAGTGCAACAGTCAGGGAAAACGTACAACCTTTGTGAGCATAGACACACTAGTGAAAAATTCAGGGGGACTGTACAACCTCTGTGAGCCTAGTCAAGCCTTGTGAGCCATGAGCAAAAGTCAAGGAATACATAAACATTTAGGTTGAATATAAAATTCCTATGAGCTAGAAACAAACGATATTCCTAATATTGGAAATGATATAAATGTATTGATCTAGTGCGTTGGCACGTGTAAAAATATCCACCATGAAGAGAATTTTGAATTTCCTTCTAAAGAGTCAAGTTCTAACTGAAGTATCAAGTCTAGTTATATTTTTGAACTAAAGTGTAATGCTAAGTTGTAACTGAATTCTTAAGTCTAGTTCTATTTTTGAACTAAGGTGTAATGCTGAGTTGCAACTGAAGTATCAAGTCTAGTTCTATTTTCGAACTGTGTAATGTTGAGTTGCAACTGAAGTCTCAAGTCTAGTTCTATTTTCGAACTAAAGTATATCAGTCTCAAGTCTAGTTCTATTTTCGAAATAAAGTATACCAGTCTCAAGTCTAGTTCTATTTTTGAACTGAAGTGTAATGCTGAGTTGTAACTGAATTCTCAAGTCTAGTTGTATTTTTGAACTAAATTATACCAGTCTCAAGTCTAGTTCTAAGTTTGAACTATATTATGAACTTGATTTATGATTAACACATGCAAACAAGTTACTATTTCGAGCCATATACTTCTCCTCTTCAGCCTATATAAGCATAGGTCGACCCCTCTCTTCACCACAGTTTGATATGCAAGTTAAGGGTGAAGCAATAGAGGTTCATATCAGTGATAAAGAGGCATCATACCAAAGAATCATATCAGTGGTGTATATCAGCAATAGAGGCTGCATATCAGAGACGTATATCAGCGACATATCAGTGATGTATATCAACAATAGAGGCAGGATATCATAGGTGTATTTCAGCAAGGTCTCTTAGGTATTTGTCAGGTTAGAGTCATCTTGGCAAGCTCTTTAAGAGCAAAACATTCATGGTGGATATTTGTAGGTGATCTTACATTATTAATTCAATAAAGGAATATCGTTTGTTGGGGTTTTCTCCATGTACAGGGTTTCTCCAAGGTATATCTGTTGTTGATGTGCATGATTTCTTATCTACATAGTTATTGTTATACAGTTATGATTTGGTATTGTTGAAGTGTATTAAGATGGAATCAAAGTGTTGAAGAAAATAAAAGAATTAATCCACATAAGAAATCAAGTTCATAAGTTAACATGGTATCAGAGATTAGGGTGTGTTAAACGTGTTGAAGTGCAGTAGAAGGTACACACAAATCCAAGCTAGCTTGATTAAGTTTCCAGTGTGAAGTCCATGGCATCCTCCATTTCAGTCAGGGCCAACAATAGGCTCAAAGGACCTACCAACTTCAATGTGTGGAAACTCTGGATAACAAATATCTTGTAAGAGCATGATCTTGAGCAGTATGTGACCACAATGGTGTAGGAACCCACGAATAATGCAGGAAGAACAACCTTTAGGAAGAGTCAAGAAAAGTTCTAGTGAATCATCTTTGACTAAGTCAAATACAGTATTATGCCTGCAATGACTTCGTTAATGACTACGAAGAATTGTATGGATACCTTGGTGAATCTGTATGAGAAACAGGCTCCAAATCAAAATAAGACACTTAAGAACAAGCTTAAGTATTTGAATATTGACAAAGGTGAATCAGTGGCATATTTTTGTTCCAGGATAGCCCAAATCAGAGATTAGCTTTTGGTCACATGGGTGACAATGGACAATGATGATTTAGTGCAGGCCATTTTTTACGGTCTTCCTTCTTCATGGAAGACCTTCTTATCCAGTGTAAGTGGGAGAGAGATTCATCCCATTTTTTAGAGGTTATGGCATGATTGCCTCTAGGAGGAGAGTCACGCAACTACCAGGAGTGAGCCAATGGAAGAAGAGCACTCAGCTTTAGCATCAAGATTCAAGGGAAAGAAGAAAGGCACTTTCTAGAAAGGCTCTCAGAAGAAGCCAAACACCAAAGGTACATTCAAATGAAATAATATTGATACATCTAAGATTAAATGCTTTAGTTGTAATAAGTTGGGTCATTTTGCTAAAGATTGTTGGTTTAGAAAGAAATATGCAAGGAAAGGGAAACATCATGCCTCAACTGCTGAGGATGATGAATCCAAAATAAATTAGAAAAGTCCTTATAATGAGAAAGAAAATAGAAAAGAATATTACTTTATTTCTTTTGTATCTAGTTTAGTTTTCACAGGGCCGAAATCTTGGTTAGTAGACAGTGGTGCATCAAAGCATTTGACAGAGTACAAAGAGATCCTCTCAGATTTCAAGACAAAATCTTTTGCAGAGCATGTTGAGATTGGGGATGAAAAATGTTACAAGACAGAGGGAGTAGGATCTATCTCCTTTAGATTGGAATCTGGGGCTAGACTTCATGTTGATGAAGTATTATATGTTACAGGGCTCAAGAATAATCTACTATCAGTTGCAACCCTTGAGGAAAAGGGATATTGGGTGATATTCAAGGACAAGAAGGCACTATTATGGGATAAAGGTAGCCACTTAAGTACAACAGAACCCATTGTAAATCGCAATGGAGGACTATACATTGTGTCAAGACAGTCAGTTCAGGAATTGGCTCATGATGTGACTAGCTCCAATGAGTTGTGGCACATAAGACTTGGACATCTTCATTACAAATCTCTTCCAAATCTACAGAACATGGTATGTGGCATGCCCTATATTTCTCTTAGTAAAAATGAAATTTGTGAGGGATGCATGCTAGGTAAAAATATAAAGAAATCATTTCCTAGTAGTGACATCAAAGCTGAGGGCATCTTAGATCTGGTTCATTTTGATGTATGTGGTCCCATGTCATCTCCCTCACTCAATGGTTGTTTGTATTATGTCATTTTTATTGATGATTACTCAAGAAAATGTTGGATATATTTCCTTAAAGATAAAAGTGACACATTTGATCAATTCAAAGAGTATAAAGCCTTTATTGAAAAGCAGACAAGGAAACACATCTGAATCCTTAGAACAGAAAATAGAGGAGAGTTTGAATCTCTCTAGTTTGAGGATTTCTACAAGTCAATAGAAATCAAGAGATAGTTTATTGTGCCATATAACCCTCAGCAAAATGGAGTTGTTGAGAGGAAAAACATGACAATTTGTGAGGCAACGAAAGGAATGATGTTTTACTAGGATCTTCCAAATTCTTTATGGGAAGAAGTTACCTCCACTGTAATGTATATTTATAACAGGTGTCCACATGCTATCTTGAAGGAAAAGGCTCTTGAATAGGTCTTCTCGGGGATCAAACATGAATTAGGGCATCTAAGGATATTTGGGTGTCCTCTGTATATTCATGTCCCTAAGGAAAAGAGGACAAAGATGGAACCCTCGGGAAATAAAGGGGTTTTTGTGGGGTATAGTGAGAACTCCAAGGCTGACAGGATTTATGTACTAGGTCAGAGGAAAATATAGGTAAGAAAAGATGTGACTTTCCATGAGGAAGTCATATTTAAGAAATCCAGAGAGCTTCAGTAGGAATCAGAGGCAATCCAACCAGCTTCACTCTCTTCTAAAAATGAAGAGTCAGATGATCACAGGGAGGAACCTCGTGAAGGGCCAAGTAATAAGCCCCTAGAACCTGTTGAAGTGTTAGAAATAACTCTTGAAGACCCGCCAGCTAAAAGGAATCTAGGGTGGCTTTAAGAAATAGTGCAAGAAGCAGAAAGGATAGCGGCTCCCAAAGGAGATTTCAAGGAAAGGAAGAGGCCTCATAGGTTTGGAGGCTATGTTTCACTGATGAGCAACATTAGTGATGTCAAAACTTATTCACTTGAAGAGGAAGATAAATTACAAGTATGGAAGGATCCCATGCTTGAGGAATACAGGTCTATTATAAAGAACAATGTTTGGGACATTGTGTCGAGGCCAAAAGACAAATCAGTGGTTTCGTCCAAATGGATCTATAAGATCAAAAATGCAGTTGATGGAAGTGTGAAAAAGTTAAAAGCAATATTTGTAGCCAGATGCTTCACTCAGAAAGAAGGAATCGACTACGAAGAGACTTTTTCCCCTGTAGCCAGGTATACCTCCATTCGAACTATTATTTCTTTAGCTCTCATTCTTGGTTTGAAGCTACATCAGATGGATGTAAAAACAACATTCTTGAATGGAGAGATTGAACAAGAAGTATTTTTGGAACAACCAGATGGATTTGTACTGAATAACAAAGGCACTCATCTATGCAAGATAAGGAAGGTCGTGTATGGTCTTAAGCAGACTCCCAGAGTTTGGTATGATAGGATTGATAGCTTTCTTAAAATCCTGGGCTTTCAGAAAAGTGATGTTGATGCAAATATGTACTTCAAGGTAAGAGGTAATCAACGTGTTATACTAATCCTGTATGTTGATGATCTCTTTCTAACAAGAGATGACGGGATAATATCCTGGTGTAAGAGGGAGCTAACCTCACAATTTGAGATGAAAGACTTAGGATTGATGCATTAATTCCTAGGATTGGAAGTATGAAAATACAAGGCGAGATATTTCTGGCACAAGGAAAATACACAGTGGATGTACTAAAGATGTTTGGTATGATGGAATGCAAATCCATGTCTACTCCGATGATTACCAACCTGACGAAGCTGCATGATTCTGATACAGGTTTAGATTTGGTGGATCCCACCATGTATAGGCAGTTGATTGGATCATTGATGTACATGATCCACACTAGGCTAGATAAATGCTATGCAGTGATTTCAATGAGTCAGTTCATGACTGAACCGAGACAGAGACATTGGGTGGTAGCAAAGCACATCTTGAGATATCTCAGAGGGACCATTACTTATGGTCTGAGATATACATCCAGTGGTTGTTTATTTCTACATGGGTATGCATATGTTGACTGGGAAGGAATCCCAATGGATCAGAAGATTACTTTCGGATACTGCTTCAGTTTAGGATCTTATATGATCTCTTGGTTAAGCCAGAAGAAGGTCCATCCATTTCTCATAGTACAGCAGAGGCTAACTACATTGCAGCAAGTGATGCTAGCAAGGAAGCAGTATGGCTCAGAAAATTGGTTTCTAGGTTTTTTTGTGATAAGCTCGAGACGACGGTGGTTCACTTTGATAATCAAAGTTGCATAAAATTGACAGAGAACCCAGTATTTCATGACAGGTCAAAACATATTAACATGAGGTACCACTAAATTCGAGACTTGTTCGAGAGAAAAACTGTAAAGTTACAGTACATAGCGACGAGCGAGCAGGTAGCTAATATCCTAACCAAGCCTCTAACCTCGAGACAGTTTGTGCAGCTAAGAGGCAAGCTTGGTGTGGCTAAGAATGACTCCCTCGCTGAGAGGGAGTGTTAAATTTCGTAGAATCAACAGTCATTCTTCAATGAGAGGCCATATGGGCCACCCTGAGGCTAGCCAGGGAAATTTGGAGAATCAACCAGTCTTTTGAGGTATTGACAAAAGCCAAGGGGAATGTACAACCTTTGTGAGTCAAACCAAAATTCAGGACAAACGAGATGTTATGTAAGTCTAATGAAAAAGTCAGGGGGAATGTACAACCTCTGTGAGCATAGACAGTCTAGTGCAAGAGTCAGGGGAATGTACAACCTCTATGAGCATAGACAGACTAGTGCAAAAGTCAAGGGGAACATACAACCTCTGTGAGCCTATTCAAGCCTTGTGAGACAGGAGCAAAAGTAAAGGCATCTAGGAAAAGTTAGGTTGAATATAAAATTCCTATGAGCTAGAAACAAACGATATTCCTAATATTGCAAATAATATAAATGTATTGATCTAGTGTGTTGGCACGTGTAACATTATCCACCATGAAGAGAATTTTGAATTTCCTTGTAAAGAGTCTAGTTGTAACTGAAGTCTCAAGTCTAGTTCTATTTTTGAACTAAAGTGTAATGCCAAGTTGTAACTGAAGTCTTAAGTCTAGTTCTATTTTCAAACTAAGGTGTAATGTTGAGTTGCAATTGAATTATCAAGTCTAGTTCTATTTTCGAACTAAGGTGTAATTTTGAGTTGTAACCGAAGTCTCAAGTCTAGTTCTATTTTTGATCTAAAGTATACTAGTCTCAAGTATAGTTCTATTTTCGAACTAAAGTGTAATGTTGAGTTGTAACTGAAGTCTCAAGTCTAGTTCTATTTTCGAACTAAAGTATACTAGTCTCAAGTCTAGTTCTAAGTTAGAACTAAAGTATGAATATGAGTTATGATTAAAGCATGCAAACAAGTTACTATTTTGAGCCATAACTTCTCCTCTTCATCCTATATAAGTAGAGGTCAACCCCTCTCTTCAACACAGTTTGATATGCAGGTTAAGGGTGAAGAAATAGAGGTGCATATCAATGATAAAGATGCAGTATACCAAAGAAGCATATCAGTGTTGTATATCAGCAATAGAGGTTGCATATCAGAGACGTATATCAGCAACATATCAGTGTTGTATATCAACAATAGAGGCAGCATACCAGAGGTGTATTTCAGCAAGGTCTCTTAGGTCTTTGTCAGATCAGAGTCATATTGGCAAGCTCTTTAAGAGAAAAACATTCATAGTGGATATTTGTATGTGATCTTACATTATTAATGCAATAAAGGAATATCGTTTGTTGGGGGTTTTCTCCCTGTATAGGGTTTCCCCAGGGTATATGTGTTGTTGATGTGCATGATTACTTATCTACATAGTTATTTCTATCTGGTTATGATTTGGTATTGTTGAAGTGTATTAAGAAGGAATCAAAGTGTTGAAGAAAATAAAAGAATTAATCCTCATAAGAAATCAAGATCATAATTTAACATAAAATTTCTCTTCTGCAAAACATCTCATGTGGGTGCCTTGTTGAGTAATCTTAGCCACATAAATATCTTGTTTTTGTGGGACATGTGAATTTACATATAACTTTCCACCAACAGATTTGGTGTCCTTCTTTTCCTTCTTCAGCTAGTGCTTTGTAGCTTAATATAGGAACATATGCTCCAACAAGATTCAAAGACCAGAGCAGTTGGTCCTTTCCTTCTTTGATTCCAACTTTGCTATATATTAGGAGGCCACTGTATCTTTTCCATGCCTCTACATACTTTGTTTCGAATCCAATTTCTTCTAAGATGTTAACTATTGGTTGCAAGTAGTGTTCCTTTCCTAGTTTTCAATTTGTTAAAGATTGGAGTAACCTTTGTTCCTTAATTCATGAATTATTTACACTGGAATTATATGCTAAACTTTGCTCCCTATATAGGAGTCAAGACCAATTTGCAATTTATCCCCTTTTCCAATTTTCCAAATCAACTAGTAGCCATTCAAATGGAAATCATACATAACAACTTTCCATATTATTGAGAAATTATTCTATTGTTTGATAGGACTTCTCATCCAATCCTCCATTGTATTAGGGGCTATGTTCCTTAAATTAGCCTCCACACATTTTTTGCAACAAGATCTTTTGAAAAGAGAAAGAGAATTTTGAGGCCCCATCCTCTAAAGGATTTTGGTAATGCCAACATTTTCCATGAGCTCAACACCAGACCTTTCTTTTTTTGGTCTTTAGACCATATTAACTTGTACTAAAGTTTCCTAATGGTTTCCAAAACACCTTTTGAAACCCAAGAAAGTGATAACCAATACATTGGAATTGTTTCCAAAATTGAGTTTACCAAAACTAGAAAACCTCCCCTAGACAACTATATGTTGCACCAAATTTTTATTTTTTTCTCCACTTTCACTATGAGCCACTACCAATAACATTTTCTTATATTTCTTTGAATTAAAAACAAATTTGCTAAAAATAACATGGGTGAGTCTAAAAAAATGCAAAAAAATAGTTGTTTGTCAGTTTGATAAACAATTGCTACCCAATTTGATAAACAATGCAAAAAAATAGGGGCTTTCCAATATGATATGGAGGCAAAACTTTATGACCTACAAATTTTTAAAAAACAAACATGCTAAAAGTAGCATAAGTGAGTTCGAACAATGCAATAGACAGGCTATAAATATGAATACATTTAATTTTATTTTTTAGAAGGATCTCTTTCATTATTGTGGAAGGAAAAGGAAAGAAAGAGGCTAAAATGGAAGTGTTCTGATTTATGAATGTTTATGATTTGAAATTGTTGAGATTCAAGGGTTTCTTATGAATTGAATTTGGTGAGACATATGAATGAATCTGGTGAAGTCGGGCACTAGTTATCAATTGAAATTGGTGATGCATATTTTTATTATTGAGCTAGTGAAGTCAAATAAAATGCAGATATGCTGTCATTTATTTTCATATACATCCTTGAACTTGAACGTGATGCGAGACATCCATGTGGCATAGACTTTATCTTTTAGTAATGAAAATTAACTTTATTTTAATGTTTTTAAAATTAACTTTATTTTAATAATGTTCTTGTTTAGAAAAAGTTTGAGGTTTAGAAAAATTTCACTTTAGTTTCTTTTATCTATCTACCTACTTCGTAACATACATTATTTTCACCATAAATTTTAGAATTATTATTATTATTTTATGTGAAATTATTTTTTCATAATTTTCTATTTTTTAAATATCATATAAACTTTTTTAAATTATCTTATGTAAAATTATTGTTATTATAATTTTTA
>JZKD02S1818056.1:121667-154737 GCA_000966675.3 Picea glauca | reverse complement strand
TCTACTTAGATGACATTTTAATTTTCAGCAAGACTAGAGAAGAGCATGTCATGCATGTTAAGAAAGTACTTGATATTTTGAAGAAAAATCAGTTATTTCTTAAAATGTCAAAGTGCGAATTTGGAGAAACTTCTTTGGTTTGTTTGGGACACATAGTAGGAGGATGTGATTTCAGAATTGATCCTTCCAAAGTAGAAGCCATTGTGAATTGGCCTACTCCCAAATCCATTACAGAAGTAAGAAGTTTTTTGGGTGCAACTCAGTATTGGAGGAAGTTTATTTCTAACTTCTCTGCCATAGCAGCTCCTATGCATGCAGTGACTAGTGTGAAGCGTGCTTTCCAATGGGGAGGAAAGAAATAGAAAGATTTTAAGTCTTTGAAAGAGAAGTTAAGTTCAGCTCCAGTCCTTGCATTACCATACTTGAGACAATCATTCGAAATTCAGACAAATGCTAGTGATTACGCCATGGGTGCAGTTCTCTTACAGCATGGTAAGCCTGTTGCATTTCATTCTAAGGCATTTAATGGTGTTGTTGTGAATTATCCTACATATGATAAAGAGTTGTATGCATTGGTTCAAAGTGTCAAAAAATGGAAATACTATTTGATGGGCAAAGAAACCATTGTTCATACCGACCATCAGCCTTTACAATACTTGCAATCGCAAAGTAAACTGCAACAGTCACGTCATTTTAGATGGATGGGCTTCCTACAACAATTTCACTTGGTAATAAGGTACAAGAAAGGTATTTACAACAAGGTTGTTGATATGCTTTCAAGGCCTATTATTTGTGCTAGTACTTTGCTTAAGAATGATTCTATTGTACATGAAAGTTACATAGAACAGTATGCTTCATATGTTGATTTTAAGGATGTATATACTAACTTGAGTGAAGGAAATCATGTTGAGGAGAATGATTATCATTTGCATAATAATTTGTTGTTTCATTTGGGCAAGTTATGTATACCACAGGGGGAGAGACTAAGCATCATGAGAGAAGCTCATTCTTCTCTCATAACTGGACATTTCGGGGTAAGAAAAATGGTCGCACATTTACAGAGGTATTGTTATTGGCCTCGCATGGTAGATAGTGTTTCACGTTTCATTAGAGGTTGTTCATTATGTGCTACAAGAAAGCCTAGAAATAGGAATCTTGGTTTATATACGCCATTGTCGGTACCTTCTAGACCATGGGAAAGTGTTTCTATGGATTTTGTTGGAGGGCTACCATTATCTAGAAAGCAATATGATTATCTTTATGTAGTAGTTGATCATTTCAACAAGATGTGTATTCTTATGCCATGTAAGAAAACTATAACTGTTGAACAAACTGTTGATTTATATTTTCAACATGTATGGGTTTATTATGGCTTGCCTAATTCTATTGTTAGTGACAGGGATTCCAGATTTGTAGGGAATTTTTGGTCCAATTTATGGAAGATGATGGACACCAAGTTGAAGAAGAGTATTGCTTTCCATCCGCAAACAGATGGCCAAACAGAGGTAGTGAACAGAACCATTGTACATCTTTTGAGAGGTTATTGCAGCAAGCATCCCAATCTTTGGGATGAGCATTTGCATTACATTCAGCATGCTTACAACTGGGCCAAGCACTCTTCTACAAATACTTCACCTTTTGAAGATTGTTTTGGGTATTTGCCTAAATCACCTTTAGATTTTATTCTTGAGAAGGATGTGGCCATTGATGGTCATAGTGACATTGACAAAGATCGCATGTTCATTGAAATAATTCAGCTCATACATCAGCAAGTTCAAGAACAACTTGAAAAAAGTCAAGGCAAGTACAAGGAGAGGCATGATAAGCACAGAATTGATCATAAGTTTCAAGAAGGGGATGAGGTATGGCTGCATATTAGTAAGGAAAGAATGCAAGGAGAAGGTAAAAAGTTGAAGCCTATTTGTTATGTTCCATTCAAGATCCTTAAACAAGTTGGAAATAATGCTTTTCAATTAGATTTGCCTTCATACATGCAAATGTATTTCATTGTGAATGTGGAAAATCTACGTTTGTATGAACCTCCTCTAATTGTTGACTATGAAAGTGACATTCAGCTGCCATCCATAGAGGATTTCTCGCCAGAATTCTTGGATGAGTTGAAAGAGGATGTTATCCTTGACAGAAGGACACGCACTTCGAGGGGAAATGTTGATTATGTTTGGGTTGGTCTTAAAGGAAGCAAACCGAGTAAGGTAAAGTGAATTGAATTGGAAAATGTGAGGGACCTATACCCTCATATTCTTAACATGTAATGGAAGTCTTTTGGGGTCCAAAATCTTCCCAATGGGGAGGTGTGATCAGGTGATCATGTCCTAAGTGAAGAAAATGCTCAAAATTGGAATTTCTCAAAATTGGTTGAAATTAGAACGACTGGATAAGCCTCGTCGATACGATCCTATTGCCGTGAACGACACTCAAAACCGACACTGTATGTGAAAGTTATTCAAGTTTGAATATTCACAATTTCATTTAAAAGACCAGTTTGACCAGGGTTGTTTTTAAAAAAAAAATTAAAAAAAAAAATAAAAATATTTGGAAAAAATGTGATAGGCCCAGAGGCCGCCACGTGGACTCAATACTGAAGAGTTCGAAGTGAAAAAATCATTTTGGAGTTGGCAGGATTCGACCGCGGGTTGATCGGGTGGCAGCCCCAAGGCCTAACCACCCGGGCTCGTGGTAGTTCTTAACTACATGAGTCAAAACCCTTATTTAAACTTCAATTATGTTTTGGTTGGGGCAGAAAGGGGGCCAGCCCCCCCTTTACATAGAACCATTCGCCCAGAACCTTGGGCTATTTTCCTCCGGCAGTTTCAGGAAGGCAGTTAACTTGGTTATGGTCACATGTTCCGGCGGAAGTTATGGTAACCATTAATGCCACGGTTTTCCTAACCGTTGGCTCAAACGGATACGATGGCGGTGGTTAGTTGATCCATGTGACAACCTCTAACGTTTAACGCTAAAATAAAATGGTTCCGATAGTTTTGGGCGGAGCCCATTCTTTTTGGCTTCAATTGCCATTTTTAGAGGGCCTAACTCCCGCTACTCCAGATTTGGTGGATTTTTTTTTGGGAAAGAGGGACAGAACTTCTTTTGGGGATAACTTCTTGAAGACAAAACCTTTTTGGAGGTTTTTTTGGTCGATTTTGGGTAGTCTCGGCATTCTGGAGCGACTAGAATAGGTTGCAAAGACAACAGAGGTGTTGTTCAACCATTTTTATGTCAGAGAATCTTGAGGAGCCATCAAGGCCTTGAGGGAAAAGGAGCTGCATTGGACCACCCTTCACTGTTTTAGGTGAAAACAGAGACATTTCTAGCTTCTTTTTGTATTCTGAATTCGTTTTCACAGTTGGTTTGGTCTGTTTAGGCCTTTTTCTCATTGTAATACCATTTTGAGCATGATAATATATCAAGGGCATGCCCATTGGGAGCCTTGGACCCGGCAAATGTAGCCCAGGAGGGGTGAACTGCCTCATCATGTGTTGTGTGTTTATGGTGAAGTTATTTTGTTGTGTTAGACAGATTTAAGATTGTTAAACAGTAAACTAAAACAATACTCCCTCGCACTAAAATTTCATAAATAGTGATCAAAAAAACTTTGCACATTTATTTCCTTGGAAATGAATACTTTGAATAGCAATACAAATACTTTCATTTTCAGATCAGAGGTCCATCAGATGGATGTTAAATTTGCCTTCTTGCACGGAGATTTGCAAGAAGAATATACATGGAACAATCTCTTGTATATGCCCAGAATGACTCTAGCCTTGTTTTTCGCCTGAAGAAATCTCTTTATGGTCTTAAGCAAGCTCCCAGAGCTTGGTATGCCAAAATGGACAACTTTCTTATTGACATTGGATTCTCTAGATTCCATTCTGATCCTATTGTCTATACCAAGAAAGTAGGAAGTCATATCATAATCTGTGTCCTTTATTTTGATGACCTTATCCTTACTGGTATAGACTCAAAAATTTTAAACCATGTGAATTTTTCCAAACTTCAATCTATGTTAGGAGTTTAGGAAGTTGTCATTAAGGGGGTATACGCTCTAATGCCTCATTCCTTCTCCTATTGTGTCACTATTGTAAATCCTTCAATCATATCCCAAGTTGTTCTTAAGGGGGGATGTCTGGATATTTAGACACTTAGGAGTTAGTTAAGATCTACTTGGTCTAATGTGTCATTAGGTAAAAATATGTTTCTTAGTGTGCTTCTTTAGTATGCATTAGTATGCATTTGTAGTTAGGAAATCCGATGGTCACGATATGTTCCCGACATAGAATGATCTGACAGTTCATATTCTCCTCGATCTTAACGACCATTGATCTATGACTTAACACCCAGTTGGTCCAGGATCTCTATTTAAAGAGCATGGAGGGTAATTTCCGATGATCGATTGTGAGAAACTCTCTTGTAAAATATCTCTGTAATATTTTTCTTTTGCATTAATAAACTGCTCGAAGTGGTCGCGTTGGTTGGGGTCGTGGATGCTTCCCCGTAGGGGTTTTACCACGTCAAAACATCGGTGTGTTTATCTTTTATATGGTTGTGTGAGTGGTTACTGAAGGTTTTCATCATCTATTGGAATACCTGTGTTGTCAAACATGCAGCCTCGGTCAGTTAACATGGCGAAATACAATGACCTAGTAGACTACTCCCCAAATCCGTCTAATTTTCTACCCTGGACCACGAAACTTGACAATTCCCCCTTGCACCTCATTGGCTCAGACCTTCTCAATCCTATCCCATTGCATTTATCCTTGAACGACACATCCCCCCTACTTCCTGGGAACTACACCTCTTCTTCCAATTCTTTCTCCCCTCCCTCACTATGCTGAGAGGTGGTTATTTCTCATGTTTCTTTGTTTCCCTACTCACCAATCCCCCATCTACTGACTCCACCAGCTAGACAACCCTTTTTTCCTTCGCATTCTTAATATTTCTCTAAACCACACTAGAATATCCCCACTTCAGCTCTGGACCCTTGGGTGCCTCTCAAACACAAACCCCCTTCTAAATCCCCTCGCCTTGGACCCTTCCCCTATGGTTTTACAACTCCTCTATAGAACTCTTGGTACCCTTGTAATAGACACTACTTCTCCTCCCAGTCTCGGTCCTAGGAAGCACAGAAGGAATAAGTGCATTTCAGCTGCAGTAGTAGAATCAAATATTGTTCTTGGTCAAGATATTACTATGGAGGAAGCCACAAATATGGTTGAAAAAACCCTTGTGGGAAAATCCTACGGTCGGCATTTCAGTTTCAAAAGCCTACAATCTTGGAATTCTTAGTAGGTATCACCCCCACAACTCATTTTTTTATCAAAAGGGTGGTTTTGTGCTAAAATTTGCCAACCCCAACCTTGTTGAAAAATCCCTTTTGAGTGGTTGGAGTATTGATTCTACCCCGGTACTTCTGAAGAAATGGGAACCCACCTTTGATGTAGCCACTGAAATATTAAACACCATCCCCATTTGGGTCTTCCTTCCAGGTCTCCCACCAAAATATTGGTCGACAAAATGATTCCAAGTGATTGGAAATGAACTAGGGTCGTTCATAAAGGCAGATATGTCCTTCAAGGAAATAGGAGATATCGTTGTTTCATGAATCCTTGTCTCCCTAAATATCAGAAATGGACTACAAAAATAATTCAAGATGATGGATAGTGGATGCACACATACTCAGTTGTTGGACTACAAAGGGATCCCCTTCCATTATAGACGCTACAATGAACATGGGAACATCTTGAGGGACTATCAACAATTTTTTTGTGGTCAAAAATCAAACTCTCCTTTTTCTCAGAACCAATTATGCCCTGAACCCTTGGATGATTGCAACACCATTTCTTCACATTCAACAACGGATCACTCACAACACTCAGGAAAGAAACAACCAAGTCCAAAGAGTAGTTAGCTACCACATGCACTAAATCACAACTATAGGCTCCCCCCCAAATGGAAGTCACTACAGGGACCAACCCCCTCTCTAGTCAATAACCACTCCTTCCTCTCCATACACTCGTGGGTAAGCCTCTTTCATATCATGCCCCTTTTCCTATCAATAACATTATTCACTCTTTTCATTTTTTAAAGATGCCCCCCCCTCTATACAAAAACTTCCCTTCCCCATTCTCTCGTCCTCCTAGGACCCTCCCGCTCTTTCCTCCTTCCTCCTCCCCACCCCTACCCCCTCCACTAGAGGCCTCACTACACCTCATGAGCACCCATATGTCTCATCTTGTGATAACCCCTCCTCGATTGGATCTGAGGACGCAATTATCAGATTTAGCCTCAGAAATCGTAATATTTTGGTTCCAAGACCAAAAGGGTCTGGGCTAGGCACAAACCTGGGCATTCAAAAATTAAAATAAGATCTAGGTCGATCCTCCCATTTCTCTAAAGCACAAAATCGTGCACGAATTTACATCGCTTCTGGTAGACAAAGATCAATTTTTGGGCCCCTTAGAGCATCACAAGCCCCGGAAGGGGTTTCCCCATGAAATTCCTCTCTTATAATTGTAGGGGTTTGGAAAGTCCCCAAAAAAACTTGCGCTAAAAAGTATGATTACACATCATCATTCTTCTATAATTCTACTTCAAGAAACAATGTCTTTTGAAGCCACATGACAACTTCACTTGAATCCCTCTTGCCATCTTGGCAATTTATCATGATAGATGAAATTGGTCGCTCGAGAGGACTCGTTATTAGATGGTGCAAAAAATCAGTCAAGCTTCAAAACTCTTGGGCATTGAAATCATGCCTAGGGGTAGATCTCTTTCTAGAGGGTTTGGGGCTAGAGCTCATGGTTCTAAATGTGTATGGGACTTATTCTGATCGGGCCACTTTTGGGGAAACACTCTTAAAGAAGGACCTTTTGAAAGCGAAAAATATAATTCTAGGTGGAGACCTAAATCTATCCTTTAAGAGTGCAAAAGTTTGGGGATCTTCGGCCTGACCAGACCCCCAATCTTCCTTGTTTTCCCATATTTTCATTGAATTGGGAATCGTCAACATACCACCCATCAATATCCTCCCCACCTGGCGAAATATGAGGACTGGCGATGCCATGGTGGCCAAAAGATTATATCGCTTCCTGGTCCATGAATCCCTCTACGATTACCCTCTCCAATTAAAAAAATGGATCGGTAGTAGAGGAGATTCAGACCACTACCCAATTTGTCTTGAATGTGATTTTGGCCCAAAGAAACCAGCTAGACCTTTCAAGTTCAGTGCTACATGTCTAGAGGATGAAGACTTCCAGAATTTGGTAAAGGAAAATTGGATGTCCTTTGATCTAACAGTCATCCCCCTAGCAACAGTTCAGTTTGTGGAAAATCTTAAGTGCATAAAGCAACTAATTTTAACTTGGGCTAGTGAAAATTGTACTAAAGAAGACAAAGAACTAAGATAGCTTGAATCCCAGCTTGAAAAAATATCCAAACTAGAGTATGGAGGTTATTACTCACAAGAGACCAAAGAAAATTTAATATCCTTGGAGACCTGACGTAAAAATTTGTTGGACGAAAAAGAAGTTGAATGGTGTCTCAAGCATAGATCCATCTGGTTGGAAAAGGGAGATGGAAACAAAAACAAAAAAAAATCATGCCTTTGAAAAAGGAAGGAAGTCCATAAACACTATTTGGAAACTACAAGGTCAAGGGGACTCTCTAGCCACCTCATTTGAGGAACTATCTCATCTAGGGATCACAAACTTCAAAACTCTTTTTAAGGCTGATCCAAGAGAAAACATCGCAGAAATTATAAAATCGATACTCTACTTCCCAGATTTGTGGATGAGGATGGAAATAGAGATCTCTTTGTTGAATTCATGGAAGGAGAACTAAAAGAAACAATCCATAGCTTCCAAAAGGATAAAATCCCAGGTCTGGATGGGTGGACTATTAAATTATATGTGGCTTTCTTTGATCTAATTGGAGCGTGCCTTCTATAGGTTGTAGAAGAATCTAGAATAAATGAGCATCTATATGCACCTATAAATTCGACCTTCATTTCCCTCATCCCCAAAAAAGATGAACCTCAATCCTTTGATGACTTCCGACCCATATCCCTACGCAACTACCTCTACAAAATCATAGCTAAAATTATTACGAGAAGGATAAATCCCATCCTCTCAAACACAATCTCAAAAGAACAATTTGGTTTCCTGGAAGGATGAAAAAAACATGAAGCTATTGGTGTAGCCCAGGAAGGACTTCACAGCCTAAAAACCTCCAAACCCCGAGGATCCATACTAAAAATTGACATGTCAAAGGATTTTGATAGAGTAAATTGGTCATACATCAGACATCTCCTCACACATTTGGGATTCGAAGTTTCATTTATCAAATGGATCATGGCATGTTTAACTTCGGTATCCTTTTCTATTCTGATAAACGAGACAGCCTCTCCTTTATTTCACTCAAAGTGCGATATGAGGCAAGGTTTCCCACTCTCACCACTCCTATTCCTTCTGGTGGTTGAGTGTCTCAGTCAAGCAATAGACCACAAGGCCCTCTCCAGGAATTTCCATGGTATTTCGATCGCCCTAGGCCACAAAATCACCCACCTTATTTTCGTGGATGATATTATTTTATTCTACAGCGGTCGATGCCAGGATGCTGAGAAACTGGCTGAAATTTTAAACATCTTCCATCTAGCCACAGGTATGACCATTAATGTTCATACATCAACAATTTATTTTTATCGGATGGAAGAGAAAGTAGAAGCATACTTTAAAAAAATCCCCTACAAGACTCTCGACTTTTAGGAAGGAATAAAATACATTGGTTTTCATTTAAAACCAAATGATTATTGGAAATCCAACTGGCGTTGGCTACAAGCCAAACTAAAAATCTTATTTAAAGGATGGAGCTTTAGGTGTATTTCACGAGCAATAAGGCTCACTTTGGAAAATTTGGTACTGGAAGCCATTCCAATCTATTGGATGTCACTTTCTTGGATCCCAAAATGCATTCTAGATAAAGCCAAAAGAATTTGTTTCCTCTTTATTTGGTCTGCAATGCAAGAAAAATTAACCACTCCCTGGGCCAAATGGGATCAACTATCTTGTCCAAAATCCCTAGGTCGATGGGGCCTAAAAAAAATTTCCTTTTTTCAAAAGCTTCGGCAGTCAAATATGGTTGGAGACTTCTCACCACAGACAACCTTTGGACAACTATTTTGACACAAAAGTACATTCGATCAGATTCACTTAAAGACTAGATTTGAAAATCGGAAAAACATCATACAAACTGCTCCATTATCTGGAAGGTCATCCTATCCTCTTTTCAAGTAATCAATGATGGACTAGCATGGAGTGTGGTAAATGGATCCAAAATATGAATTGGAATTGATCATTGGCCAGGAAGTGGGATCACTCATTCACTGAGTCCTGAGTTGATTGACAAACTTCACTTACAAGATTTTTTTTACCTCTCACAAGTAACAGACCCACTCACCACCATTATCTGGCAACAAGGATGGAAAAAGGAAGAAACTCTCGGTTTTCATGCCCCACACACATAACATTGGAACAATTATATTTTTCACTCCAATCAAGTCACATTCGCATCACAGAAGAAGAAGATGAACCTGTATGGAAAAAAGCACCTCATGGGGTCTACACTCCAAAATTGGGATACATCTCAATAAATATTGAACTTTTTCAAAGAGAGCCATCCTGGTGGTGGCGAGGGCTATGGAAAGTAAAGTTCCCACAAAAAGAAAAAAAAATGTGGTGTGTAACAAATAAAAAAGTCCCCACTTGGGACAACATGCAGAAGCGAAGCATATTACACATCCTCTGCAAAGGAGCCAATGAAAATATTACACACCTTTTCATCCTTTGCCCTTTCTCCATACAGGTCTGGCAAGACATAACATTACTTCTAAATTGGAGACTCACTTGGGAAGGACCTTCTATTGAAACAACCTGGCAACAATGGACACAACATACATCATACAAAAACATCAAAGATTTTCCTTTTATTATCTGTTGGGGGATCTGGTTAGCACGTAATAAGGCAATCTTTCAAGACCAACCTTCCCTTCTTGAACTCACTGCTTCCCAAGGATTAGCAATCCTCTCATATTTCCCTCAAGAAAAATATATCCCTCCCATCCACCCCACTTTCCCCACTCCCATTGACCTTTCAAATCTTTGGGCTTACTTCGTTGGTGCCTCACAAACCAATAATAAAATATGTGGAGGAGGTGCATCCCTTTATCTCTCTAACAAAAATCTCTTCAAAATCAAAATGGGATTGCGTCTAGGAACAAACAAATATATTGAACTCTTGGCCTTAAATCTTCTACTTCAATTTGCAGGGGAAAAGGGGGTCCAAAATCTACAAATTTTTGGAGATTCAAAAAATGTTATCAACTAGACTCGTAAACAACAATCTTGTCACAACATTTTTTTGCAGCCACTCTTGGAGGAAATCTTCAGATTACTAGACACTCTTGACTCTTACTCACTTAAACATGTTTACAGGGAACGAAATCAATTAGTTTATTCTCTTTCAAAAGATGGACTACAACTTCCACATGGGACCTGGCACATATCTGAAACAAAGGATGAATACACATATGAGTTTTTCCACCACCCCTTCATAGAGGCCATGTGATAACTTCCTCGAGCATAATTTTGACTCTGCTCAAATTTTGGATCAACAAAAATACTTTTCACAGAAAGGTTGAATGACTCACTACTCTTTTCGGCACAGTATTGCATCACTCACAGGCACAGCTTGCACATGACTCTTTCAAATCTATATGACTCATATATTTTGTATCTTATTATCGCACTGTATTTTTTTTTCTCCTATTAATGACACTCGGATGAATAAAATTACACTTTTTTTTCCAAGGGAAAAAAAATAAATCAAATATATTTATAATTGTAATTTTTTATTTGAGTTTAAGTTGATTCTAATTTTGATTGTAGATTTGAGTTATTCAAGGATCAACCACAAAATCAATTATTGACTTTTTGACCAACCACAAAATGAACTATTAACTTTGTGAGTGACCAACCCTCTGACCCTTATAATCAAGGTAAAAATAGCTACACTTTCTTCTTATAATGTTTTATCTCATGTATGTTACCTCTAATAAGTTTGAAAGTTTGATTTTCAACAAATTCATAGGAAATAAAGTTCTTCCTCCAAATATAAACCAATGAATGTATATTAAACTAGCAGACAATAATTTAAAAATTTTAAAGAAAAAAAAAACATTTAATTCTCATTTTGAAATACTCACATCTACCCATAAATATATATATTTTTTTCCATTAGCATCATGTATTAATTTATACACTACATTAATGTTATTCATTTTAAAATATTTTTTTTTGTTAAATTTAAAAATCTCTTTTATTATTAATATTAACAAAATATGTCTTATTTTTATTGAAATAAAATTTTTCTTTTTAAGAAAAATGTATTATTAAATAACTTTAAAATAACAAAACCATTATGAAATAACTTAAAAAAAATTACAAAATACTAAAAAAATGTATTATTAAATAACTTTAAAATCACAAAACCACCTAATAGAATACTAATTGTAAAATATTTTGATACTAAAAATGTATTATTAAATAACTTTAAAATCACAAAATCACTTAACAATCTTTAAAATCACAAAATCACCTAACACAATACTAATTGTAAACTATTTAAATGTTCATATATCCACTTTACATGAAAATTGATGTCCATATGTTGTATACATTGCACCACAAGTTGTCCAATATTCACATTACATTCAAAGACTTAGAATATTTGTATACAAATCCTCAAGTCAAGATCAATTATATATGTATGGTTCTTAACCACACAAGGTGCCATAGCAAATTTAGAAATACAACTATTTTTCTTTCTCCCAATCACTTGGTTTCTTGATGCTCGTCCACTCTACTCATAAAAACTCTGCATCTTGTTGTGTTCAATCCAACTCCTAGGAGGTGGTCCTTGGTCCATCTCTAAGTTTAACTGATAAATCGCATCAGACAGTTTTTGTTTTATAAATTTGTATTTATGTAAGAACACCATTCTTACTTTTCTAGAAACCATTCATCCAAGGCAGTCACCCTACCAACATCTCTCCTTCCTCACTGTCAGCATCTTCATCTTTTACCTCATTATCTTCATCCATTAACCTGAGCTTCATTAATATATACAAACGTGAAATCTGATGCATGGTTTGAGAATGATCATATTAAAATCAAAAATATTGGAATCTCATAGAATCCAGACCCAATTTTTGTTGCAAGTACAAAAAGAAAAAGGAAAATTTGCCTTTAATTAGAAGCACAACAGAATCTCAATCTGATAATTATACACTTATGAATATGATGATGTTCTTATATGATTGGAACAGGTTCAAATCATAATCCAATAATAGGCGATCAGGTTCAAGTTTTGGTGGGTTTAATTTTTTCCCTTTAGTTAGAAGGATAGCAGAATCTAAATCCAATAACAAACATATGAATATGTTGATGTTCTTATAAAGGTTGGAATGGTTTGTCACTATGTAAATAGTTCAGCTTCAAACCTTGCAGTTATAAAGTCGTTGTGTGTGTCTGAGAGGCAGCTTTGTGTGAATATGTTTGACTTACAAAAATTATTTTCCTCCATAATCAAATAAACTTAATACATTTCTCATAAACTAAATTGGATTACATAACTTTTTTGTATTTTTAAAACTTTGAAGAAAGAAAAAACAAATTGCAACAAGGGGTAGTATTTGGTTTTAGGATTAAGTTTAAATACTATTAAAAAACACATGACTTTATAAGAGGTAGCTTAAATATTACTGAAAAGTTGTTGCATATATTGTTTCGGATGAAACTGCTTTTGATGTTGAAGTAAGAATTAAAATTGTTTTTGCTTCACTAAGAGCTTCTTTTTTTTGGACATAAGAAAACATGTTAATAGCCCAAGACTCTAGGGCTCTGGAATCCTTACCTACCACCAACATATCATTTCAGGTGAAGTGGTTTTCCTTATTGCCCATTAACAACTGAATTCTGATAAGTTTTCTCCACCCTCATTACCAGTTGACAACTGAAATATGATAGGGTTTACCACCTATCAAAAAGAAAGAAAAAACAAATATAAATACAAATAGTTTATAAATGAATTCATAAGTTTAAAGCAAGATTTCAGAACTGGTTTTCCTTGTAATCAAACAAAATTAACACATTTCAGAGAAGTTATATTGATTCAGACAAATTTAATACATGTTCTACAAGCCAAATTGATTTAAAATACTCATACAACTTTTCAAAAGAAAAAGCCAGAAAGGAATATAAATACAAATTGTTTATTACTGAATTCATGAATTATTGGCAAGGAGTCTTAGCTCTTTTTTAAAATACGAGTTTGTTCATGAATACTAGTTTTGGAACGCTTCTTCTTGGGATGTCCATGGCTTTTGCCTGCTCCATCAAGCTGGTTTTTTTTGGCAAAGTTGGCGGATCAAGGTGATGTTGGCAGGTTTTTTATCCTGGTGCCAGGGAGTTTTGGCACTGCTTGTTTATGCCGCCAATTTTAGATCATTTGGATGGATCCCGTACATACTTTCTTCCCGTTCTGGGTCCAACAGTTATAGTTTCTTGGACACAAAGTTCCTGGTCTTTCATGTCCAAATTAATATTCAATGCAGAGCTATTGGAAGAGTCGATGACCGTGCTCACAGATCATATTGTTCTCAAATTATGTGTTCATTCCTTCACCAGTAGCAACCCCCTAAAACCACGCCAAACTAATTTGTTTGATTAATATAGGAGGAATCAGGATCATGATCAGTGCCTGAGATTTACTAATTTTATCCCCTCGGGATAATGATCACAACCAAAGTTCTCTAAATTTAACTGCTCTCTTTTAACTTTGAGTTTGGTAATAATGAGTGTCATGGAGAATGCTTACCAGTATGATATACATTTATTGGTTGATAATAGGAGGAAGAACTTTCTGGCCTACAAATTGTTAAAAAACAAACTTGCTAAAAGTAGCATGGGTGAGTTCAAACAATTGTCTACATCTATGATTATATTTGATTTCTTTATTTTTAAGGATATATTTCATTATTGTGGAAGGAAAAAGAATGAAACCCTATCATGTAGCAAAATGAATTAGTAAACGGAAAACTAGGGAAAATAAAGTAATCTAGTATTTTATTTGAAACTTTTTCTTTAATGACAATTTGTTATTTTAATTTTCTGGATATATATAAAAATTACAAAGTACTTTCTTCATTGTTAATACATCAATAGAATGTAATTAAAGATGAAAATGTAAATATAACATTTGGAATTGAAAAAGGAACTGCAAGTGAATTGATTTTTGATCTTTAGGACTTATTATAACAAGATTATAAGAAGATGTATAAATATAACATTTGTTAAAGGAACTACAAGTGAACTTTTTTAATTTTAGGACTTATTATAACATAATTACGACAAGATAAAGATAAAGTGTGGTTTTTTGTGATAACAATAGGTTTTAAGAGAAGGAATTGTCTACCCCGGATGGGGTGACACACGGCAGACCATTGACACTGGGCTTAGCACTAAGCCACAGCATAAATGCTGATGTTCGCCACCCACAAGCCTGCATTTACGATGGTGGACGGCTATAACAGCAGTTATACAGTGGAGGGACACCTCCCTCGCGCGATCACTCTCGCTCACAGCGCACTCAGCATGACAGGGTTTAAGGAGGGTCAGGTGACTTCGGCCTCTAGTAATTTGTTTTTCCATGTGCCTGGACAGAGTGGGTCTGCTCCTGCTTCGTCTCTCCTCTTTGCATGGGAGCTCTGGTGCAGTCCTGTATCCTTCTCGTCCTGGCTCACTCCCATCTCGCTGCAATTCGTTGAGGAAATTCTCGGCAATTTGCTTTTTCATAAGCCTGGCCAGAGTGGGTCTGCTCTTGCTCTGGCTCTCCTCTGCGTCTGGGAGCTCTGGTGTAGCCCGACATCCTTCTCATCCCAGCTGCAACCTCACTGTATCGTCATCCATTCCCTAGCAATTATGGCCAGAAAGCGGGGCAGGTCTCGCCGTGGCTCGGCCTGGTACACCCACAAGGCGCAGCGGCAAAGGAAAGAAAAGCTGGAGCGTGCTCTGGCGATGGCGACCTCCATTCTCCGAAGGAAAGCTCGAGCTGAGAAATTGGCTTTGCATGCCATCATTGCGGAGACAGGAGCCGGGTGTAACAGCGAAGCCACGGCAATTAAGCCTGGAGACAGGCAGGAGGATGGTGTTGAGGACGCGTTTCCCACCTGTTACGTGGAATAAGTTCCGTTCATGGAGGACTTGACGACCACCCCGAAGCCCCAAGCCATGGAGGCGACACACCGGGATGGAAGCGGCCCAAAAATTGCTCTGGCAGATGACATCCCCGGGTGCATTGTTGAGGAAATTCCCTGGCCGGGTGACTACATCCCCACCAGCCATGGTATGCAGGCAGAGTTCGAGGAAGAAACGTGAGATAAAACCAGAGCAGACATGAGCGTGGACAACAATCGCTTGGCGAGGAAGGAAGAAGTGGATGGTGCAGAGCTGATGGAGCTTGACGTTGGAATTGGAGCGACCATGGAATTGAGGGATGTATCCCTCAACGACGTGGGTGATGGCTTGCATGGCTCTCTCCTCCGTGCAGAGCACCTGGCTCTAGTGTTCGAACTCTGAGGACACATGGCAGACCTGGAGCATAGAGCCCTTCTCATGGGCCAGCGTCTGGACCTGCTCCTTGACGCGTACTCCAATGTTCCAGCTAAGCAGAAGTGCCCTCTCTGCGTGCAGGCATTTTCCATCCCGGCTGGGTCCATGTGGCAGACAAGCAAGGGCGACAGGTCACCAGGTATCTAGGTCTTTTATGCTTTTCCTGGTTCTTAGTTTTATCATGCTATTTTTAAATGTCTATTTGGACTATAGCCATCTGTCCTGGTTTCCTCCGGGTAGAATAGATGTTATTTTGTTTCTTTTTTTATCATGCTACTGTTTCATGCTCTCCAAACTATGCTGGTTTCCAGTAAACGGCAGCATTTTTGGTGACTCGGACCTATATCACTGTACATTTTGTCAAAGTTTCTTTGATAAATTAATATAGCAGGTTCCACCTTTTTTACTCAAAAAAAAAAGAGAAGGAATTGTCTAATTCATGTAAAATAGAAAATTTGTATAATATGTGTTATTTACTCAAAGGTTATAAGTTCAAATCCAAAGGGGATACAGTATGTACATTCCCCTAAATTAAGCAATCAAATCCCTTAGTGTAGGGATTTTTGTAACACAAACAAAAAGATTTGTATAATATGTGTTACTTACTCAAAGGTTACAAGTTCAAATCCAAAGGGGATACAATATGTACATTCCCCTAAACTAAACAATCAAATCCCTTAGTGTAGGGATTTTTGTAACACAAACAAAAAGATCACATATATCAATTTGGTGTAGTACTACATCGTGATCTTAAATTAAAATTGTAAATGCAAATTAATTTGGATAACAAAGAATTTTACTAATCATGCAAAGCATTGGGAAAAAAAGATTAGAATAATTAAGTTGGTACAACTAATTCAAAATTCCCCAATATTTTTAAATAATTTTAGATGAAATATACAATTTATATTTGTCACATTATCATCCATAGGACAATGGCATGTATGTTTTCTTACTTCAGAAGTAAAATTGTAATCTCTCTGCAGCTCTAAAGGAATTTTTAACATAAAGAAAATCCAAAACCCTAACCCCAGAAGATGAAAAGCCATTAGTTTTGTGGACCGTGTTTTGGGTAGTTTGGTGTATCAACTTCCCGAGGGCGTAACATTGCAAAATGATCTCTGTTTGGGGTGCACGATAGCTCGTTGGAAAGGTATCATCAAGGAGATTCATTTTGGGGGCTCAATCAAAGCCTTCGACTATCTTTAAGGTGCATGATCCCGAAAAAACTTCATTTAGGCCCTCAAAATTGCCCCGAAAGTTTAGGAACTGAAAAACTACTAAAAATAGTAAATTGCCAAAAGATTGTTTTGAGCCAGTTGGAATAGGTGGGTGGTTACCAATATCCACCTGGATCAATCCTCCCTCCTTAGGAAGAAATGGTCTCCATTGTATTCAGTTCCCGGGGGAGAGGGAAAATCGTTTGTTGAATCTGCATCTTGATGAGTTGCTTGCCTTGCTCGAGAAGTTGTGTTGTTTATCTTGTTAAAGGTTGTCACGAACCTATGGTCGGAAGGGTTGGACCCTTTTAACCAGTCTGGCTACATGATATGACTGTGTGCAGAAGGAATCCTCGTGCTTTGCTTCAATCTTGTCGACCTGTTTTTGTTGGACAAAAGGTGTTTGGGCTAAGGCTATAGTGGTTGCGGTGTTCTTTTGTTCACCTTTTGAAGACATTGTGAAGAAGCTGAATTTTATAGTATGATATACTACATTGAGACACTTTTTAGGTGGGAAAGTAGTTGGAACTACCTCTTGTATCCTATAGAGATGACCCCCTAGAGTAACAATGACACTACGGGGTCGAAACTCATAAATAGCATGGTGCTTCCACATATATGTCTAGCCCAAAAGAACATCACAGACATCCATTGGGACAACATCACATAATACTTCATCCTTGAAGGGTTGGATTATGTATGAAAATCGACATTGTTGGCTGACACGGAGGTCTCTCCCATGGCGAAGCCACCCAATGTTGTATGGTTGTGGGTGTGGTGTTATCGACAATCCCAACTATTTGATGACCTCTTCTGAGATGAGGTTCTTCTAGCTTCCGCTATCAACAATAAAATGCAACTAGGTCCCCTTCACCCACATCTGTGAATGAAAAAGGAGCTCCCCCTCTTCAGTATCCGTTGGTTATTCGAGTTGAATTGTTTTGGTCGTGACAGTAGCAGTGGGGTATGCATCAATGATCTGTATTTTCCCATTATTTTCTGAATCAGATTCTAAATCAGGGTTCGGCTCCTTGTCTTTGATCTCAGCCACCAATGATTGTTTTGAGAAACATTCATCACTATTGTGCCAGGGGATTTTGTGGAAATCGCACCACTTTCCAATGTCCTTCTTTGTCTTTACATTACTCTTCCTTTCTTGTGGCTTGGACTGGTTTTCTAGAGGTTGTTTGTTAGGGTCATCTTTATCATACTTTAGTTGTTGCGGATTTGCAGACCCGAACTCCCGTTTTTTCTAGTGCCTAAAATTTTGCTCGATTTTGACAACATATCGATAGGAAGCTCCCAGTGATGAGATGTCTAGGAAATCCATTTTGGTTTGGACGTATCTGTGTAGAGCCTTGTAGTATTAGAACCAAATGTCACTCAGAGTCTTTGATGTTAGAAAAACAGGACCGCAGAGAAATAAAATAAAACAAATGCGGAAACAAAACACAGAAGATACACAATACAATAGAGACACAGATTTATGTGGTTCACCCAGTGTGGGCTACGTCCACCAAAGAAATTGTCAAGTCCTTCCTTTATTATTATCCAGCAAATGAAGGGATACAACCTACAACAAAACCCATTGTAACTTCCTCTTCTTTCTCTCACAGTCTCCTCTCTCAGAATACAATACTCGCCATAATGCATAGCCGCAATACATTTCCCTCATAATAGAGGGTTGCCTTCTAGGCAAAAAACCCTAACATGATTTATATCGTTAGATCTGCGACCTTATAATGAACGATCCAGATTTACCATGAAATTACAATATACATTTACAAGGAAATTTTTTCTTCGGGGGACGATGCCCCCGAACCCCCGCTAGGGGCCCTCTTGCCCTTGAACCCCCCAACCGAGGAGATAGCCCCCCCGAACCCCACAGAGGGGGTACCCCCCCTCTGCACTCCCTCGTGTGGAAGAGTGTACATACTTCTGGGGTGTAAATTTTTCATGGGGTATAAACACGGCTGAAAGCAAGGACCTATGAATCAAGAAGATAAGCAGTCTCCACAACCAACATTTGATACTCAGCTTGGTATGCAAGGTATGGAAGGTATTGGTGAAATTTGACATTGCTTGGCCCCTCTCTTGATGCAGCATGTTCCATTTCATGTATTGGTCGTCATAATTACCAAAAGGGTAATAGTGTTCCTTGACTACATCCACAAAAATATCCCAAGTGGGATTGACCCCATATATTCCATACTCCTCTTTGGAACTTTGCTCCCAGTAAGTTTCCCACCAATGTTTTACATGGGGGAGAGCCTTAAGGAGTGCGAAGGTGATATTTTCCTTGTTGGAAAAATTGTGAACAAAGAAATAACCTTCTAGCAGATTTAACCATTTTTCTAGGGCATCTGCATCTATATGACCTTCAAATGGAATATCAAAATTAACTTGTACCTTGAAAGGAGAGGTTCCTCCAAAGTGGTCACTTGATGAAGACGTTACTGCTGCTATCGGAAGGCGTTGAAGGATGTGGGAAAAATTCTCCATCATTTCCTCCCTCTGTCATGAGCGAGCTTCCTCAAGCAACAGATTAATATAATCTTCTTCTCCGTTGTTTTTCTTTTATTCTTCCATTGAGGGTTTCTTGGGTGTGCGAGGGATATTTTCCTTAAGAGATACAAGCTCGAGACCCTACTTTCTATACTCGGACCTCGTCGGGGACATGCACTGAAAAACGATCAAGTGTAACCTGCTTTGATACCACTGATCCGAATTATTTTTGGAATGAAATGAGAGCGGAGATATAACACAGAAATATACAAAGATCTTGCAAGAGATCCAATAATATAACAAAGATATATCGGATATATAATAAGAGGCACATATATACAGTAATACACAATTTCTATTACTAAACGAAATCTACAAAACTATAGAAATGCAGAGTGAAAGACTCGCTAGAATGGTGGAATCTTATCTCTAAGAAGACATGTGAGGGATACTCACATTCAAAATAATATGATTACAATGAGGCTCTAAAGACATTTTTAACATAAATAAAATCCAAAACCCTAACCCCAGAAGATGAAAAGCCAATAGTTTTGTGGACCCTATTTTGACTAGTTTGGTGTATCAACTTCCTAGGGGCATAACTTTGGCATACAATCTATGTTTAGGACGCACGATATCTCGTTGGAAAGGTATCATTGAGGAGATTCATTTTGGGGGATAACTCAAATCATTTGATATTTTTTTAGGTGTTTGATCCTGAAAAAACTTCATTTAGGCCCTCAAAATGGCCCCTAAAGTGTAGGAACCAAAACTACTCCTAAAAATAGTAAATTGTCAAAAGATTGTTTTGAACCATTTGGAATAGGTGGGTGTCCACCGATATCCACTTGTATCATGTAGTATACCTATGGAGGTAATATGCGGTACCTAGGGAGGTACCCAATGGGAATGTGGTTATGTTTTATTAGTGGAGGTCATTCAATGTAAGGTGGACTAAGTCCATTGTATTATTAAATAAGGTCCATTGTGATAGTTAGATATAATAAATACACTTTCTCGAAGATTCATTCTCTAGAATGTTCCTAGAAGATAGAGAATGTTAAATAAAGAAGTGAAAGCAATGTATTGGAGCATAGTGAAGAATATTGTGATTGTACAAGTAAGGATTGTTTGAGTTTTATCCTTCCAAAATGATTAATATATGGTGTTACCCTACCTCAAGTGTTTTGTCTACATTATTGTATTGAGTAGTTTGGTGACTGGTTTGGTTTATTCTTCTTGATATTGTGAGTTTATTTTGAGATTTATCTTCAGATATATGAGGTACTTAACAATTGGTATAAGAGCACTTTCATCGGCCAAAGAAGGGAAGAAAGTTTTGGGTCATTTTGCATATTTTTTCAAAAGAAAATAGGGGGTGGTGCATTTCAGACTCATTTATGAAACTTTATTCTCATAATTTGCAAAAAATAATAGGATATTTGAATTCGTCACTGAAAAATACCCAATGTCAAAAAAATATCAACTCAAACGGAGTCCAGGAAGTAACGTTATGAGCATTTTAAATTCGACCATTTTTCAGGGTTTTCCCGGAAAAAAACTACGCGATTTGCACAGCAAGTTTTTTTTAATCTTTAGTTTTTGTTGAAGATTTATTCGAAGCAAGATTTTTTTTACTGGAAGAGATGATGGCCCTAGTATTGAATAATTTATACAATCTCAAAAGTCATTATGGAAAGAGTGGAAATTTTTTGTAGACTGGGGTTTCAAAGATGATGCTCTCATGTGGTGGCAATCATTTGACTATTTTGAGATGATGTCATTTTCTGAGGAAGTACTTGAAAGATTAATTTTATACAAGTGGTCTCATATGAAGTGTAAGGATAAATACATCACCAAGGGTTTATTTTCATGTGGAAAATCTATATTACAAGTTCATGGTTGTATTCATAAAGAAAATGTAATTGTTTCTATTAACCCTAGTTGCCAACAAAATTTATCAATGCTCAGCTAGTTAATAGATTGCAAGTTCCTACAAAGAATATCCAAAGCACACAAGTTGAGGGTAACAAAATTCAAATTTTTATAGATTTGAGGCTCATTATGGATAAATGTGTGTTGCATTTTGATTTACATGCTATAGATCTGGCTAATGTGGATATTGTTTTGGGATATCTTTGGATGGAATCAATTCATACAGTTAACATTAATGTGCAAAATCTGTTTCTAAAAGTTTGGTACAATAAAACGAAAATCACATTGCAGGATGTGTCTCTTAGTCAGAAAGATGTGCCCATGGAGACCATCTAAGAAGTTATTGTTGAGTCCGAAGTTGAATCAGAGGTGGATTCTACTAAAGGAGATGAAGCAAAATCACGGGAATGACACAATTAGGAAGCTAAGGACGTCATTGACTCAAAGGCACAATGTGTTTCATATTTGAAGAAAAAAAAACATATCCCTATATTTGTTGTATATATCCATCCACATCATATAGAGAAACAACCTTCATCAAGGAAATGGCGTGAGCATCAACAAACTTAGGCACTAGAAGAGAACCAAAAAGGAAACTGATCAAGAGGTGCATGGAGGCCTACCAGCACTATGGGAAGACATCATTCTAGAGAACCAATCACATGGTAGCACTGACAAGATGTAGATCAAGATCGGGGTGGAAAGGAAGCAGTTGGACATCATGTTCATCTTCCATTAGGATGGATAGATGGTCGTACTTGGTACCAGTTGGCTACATTGCTTAGTTGATCATATTGTATGGTTTATTCCCATGTTTCGAGGATGCAACATGTGAATGGGATGGAATGTAGTATACATAGGTAGGTAATATGAGGCACCTAGGGAGGTGCCCAATGGGAATGTGGTTATTTATTATTAGTGGAGGTCATTCATTGTAAGGTGGACTAGGTCCACTATTTTATTAAATAAGGCCCACTATGGTAGTTAGATATAATAAATAGGTTGTATAGAAGATTCCTTCTCTAGAATGTTCCTAGAAGATAGAGAATGTTATATAAAGAAGTGTAAGCAATGTATTGAAGCATAGTGAAGAATTTTTTTATTGTACAAGCAAGGATTTCTTGAGGAGTGCATTCCTTCCTTAAGGAATAATATATGGTCTTACCCTACCTCAAGGGTTTTGACTATTTCTTGTGTTGAATATTTGGTGAATGGTTTAGTTTATTCTTGGTTATTTATGAAGTATATTTGTAGATCTATTCAGGTACTTAACAAATATCCAATATCAAACACACTAATTTCATGCTTCTTATGCTTCATTTTTTAGATTGGTTTCATTACCTAGCTGCTTGGTTTGCTTGTTTATGGTGCCAAAATGAGATTCAAGTGTACTCAAACTCTATCTCTCTGTAATTTTGACTTCACAATTCATTGTTTTCTCTAAATATATAGAAATTCAAACCCTCAACCATTGATATATATATTTCCATTCAAATTTCCACCAAGTAATAACCAGGATGGAAAACTTCATTCTTGCTTTTGTTCTCACCATATGCATGAAAACAAAGGTCACCATATACATGAGAACAAAGGTAGATGAGATTTTTATTGATCTCACATATAGTATTGAGGGTGATTTTACCCTCAACCATTGATATATTTATGTCCATTCAAATTTCCACCAAGTAATAACCAAGATGGAAAAATTCATTCTTGTTATTCTTCTCACCATATAGATGAGAACAAAGGTAGTTGCAATTTTTATTGATCTCGCATACAATCTTGGGGGAGATTGTATGGCTATAGGTGACAGTCAAAACACACATCTTTAGGGGGGTTTAATAAGAGCTTCTTGGATTGTATAGTGTTGGAAGAGAACACAAAAAAAGTTGTATATTAAGGGTCAATGTAAATCATTATTGTTTTGTCGCAATTTTCTATTGTTTAAATTGCATTTTTGAATGCATAAATGGATTCATAGTTTTGAAAAAACCATAAGACACTTAGTTTATACAGACCGAACCACTCAAATATACGGTTCCAACAATTCTCCCCAAATTTGAGACAAAATGGATCTAAAAATATACCAAAAACTAGAACATTTAGACTATGTAAACTATGATATTACTTAGTAATCAACCCCAAAAATTTATAACAACAAACATAGAAAAGGAATTAACAAGAAATATCGGTGACTTACCAAAATTGAGATCATTTTGTATGTATATATGCATTCTATCTACCAACTTATTTGAAAGAAACACTTGGTTATAAGTGTCAAACAAAGATGGGAATTGTGAAAATACTATGTGAGTGATTCTAATATAAGAAAACAATGAGCTACGAGTACCACCCAATGAGTCCAAGCAAGAGAATTATGAGTTCATGTGCATTTCAGTATTGTTATACGGAGTCAAATAAATAGCTAAATGTATGAAAGTGAGTTACAGGTTTTTAAGAGCTCAAACCGAATATTTGTAATGTGTTATGAGATGGCATTGCAAGGCCATTATTCATCTCAAAGATAAAGCAAATTAAATAGGATTGTAACCACTAAATTTTACAGGTATAATTTTAAGAGTGGAAATATATTTTGATGTGTAGAAATCGTGATGAATCTTAATAATCCATAATAATCAAACATTAAAATGTTTGGCCATATTGTTTATAAAAATTCAAATTTAGAAGGATTTTATATAGTTTCTACAAAATTTTGGCGACTTTTAAGATAAAATGATGTTATCCTATAGAATTGAGAGAATCATTTTATCTCAATGGAATTTGAGAGTTATGGAGGATCAATTAGGCATATGAATGAAGCAAGAAAATGGTTATAATATTTAACAATGGAGCAGTTTTTAAGGTTGTCGGTATGCGTATAGCTTCACAACAAGTCAATTATGATTCAGTAATAAAGCAATTATTTAAACCTAAACAACATATTAAGATCATAGAAAAATCAATTATACATAAACTCAATAACAAAATAATGAACCACAAAACATAAGACAACAAAGATTTACCTTGGAAATCCTTTCTCAGCCTTGTTTTCTTAGTAATTTGTAGAATTAAAATTGTGTTTGGCTTTCTAGAGCACTAAGACTACAAACTCGTAAAATTTCAAATTCAATCTCTCTCTTCTCTACCAAAGAACCCCTTCTCCAACATTGTGAAGGAGTTCATAGATTGGATTAGATTTTTGGGAGTAGCAAGAAGGCCAAGGATCCCAAACTCTTCAAATTTCTAACTCTAATGGTCTTCCTCCTTTGGCTTTTGTTGGCAGTGTTCTAGTTCGTGGTTTCTTTGGCATTCATACTTTTCTTCTTTTATTTTTTTAATGTGTTAATTATTGTGTGATTTCCTTAGATGTGTTAATTATTGTGTTAAGTTTTCTTAATTGTTGGGCTATTAAAACCATTATATTTTTATTCGGATCCAATTTCAAATCACATTTTCCTTGTTGGAATGTTTTTCATCTCCAAAATTTGATCCATGGAGGAGATGGAAACTCATGGCCTCCACGTATCTCTTCAAGTCCACTACTCCATCAATTATGAATGATACATACTTTACACTTACTTCATTAAAGTTGTTAATATGCACTTGTTCTAGTGTGGGTCTGGCCACCTTCAACCAAGCAATATTTTTTCTCTCTCATATAGAAATTTGCATATCTTTTCCATAGGTATGGGCTATCAAACATCACTTCACAAGCATCTAGTGGTGCAACTTTGCATTCTGCTTCATTAGCATAGTCAATATTAATGAAAATCTTGTTTAACTTTCTTATGGTTCCAAAATAACCATAGAATAGAGGATTCAAATGCACTCAAACTTTGTCTCTGCAATTCCACCTTCACAAGTTAGTTATGCCAAGAACAAAACTTGCTTTGAATATCTAGAAATTCAAACCCAACACTCAACCATTGATATAGCTCTTATATCCATTCAAAATTGCCACCAAGTAATAACCAAGATTCAAAAATTCATTCTTGTTATTGTTTTCACCATATACATGAGAACAAAGGTAGTTGTAAGTAATTGATTTGATACACCTAGACTTGAGAGAAACTATATGGTTATATGTGACAATCAAAACACAAATCTTGGGGGTGGTTTAATGAGTGCAAATTGGTTTGTATAATGATGGTACATAACCTAAATAAGGTTGTATACTAAGAATCGATACAAATCACCATTGTTTCTTGTGAATTACTCAATGCTCAAACCAAAAAATATATTCTACTAGATGGAGTAGAGGAGTTATTCCAATGGATGGAGTATAGGAGTTAGTAGATGAGTGTTGAGCACTCAACACACCCTAAAATATTTTACGAAATTTCTTTCTTTTTGGGTACCACTTATCATTTTTTGAATCAGAGTAAATATTGTGGGATGGATAAATTTATATGTTGTTATTGAGTCTTGTTATTGGTTATTCTTCGTTGGCTTGAAGTTATTGACGGATTGATTTTCTTAGTAACGTGGCATGAAAGGCCTAAAATGTACACGGCTTAAACTTTTCAACCATCGTTGATCGGTGATTTATGGTCTATAATACAGTTCCTTAACATAGTTGATACATTATCGGCATCGGCAAAATCCTAGATGTAAATAAAAAATGCGAACAACCATAACAAATTGTCGATCGTCGATATGTTTTCGGCATCGACGAACTTCGAGGGTTGAAACGGAGAAAACATTGACCAACAAAAATCATCGATCACCAATTGTCGATACGTCGTCGACATCAACAGGATAGGACGTTGTAGCCAAGGATGCATGTTTAAATAAATTCACCGATGTCGAAAAATGTTTCTCACGAAGAGGTCAAAATAAATAAGCCACATGTCTTTTCCACGTAAATAATATGTATGACTCGGTCTCTTCCTTGGTTCCCCTGTGTAATATTTGTACTTCCATGTCATATTTTCCACATCAGCGTTGTATGATGGTTTTAATCGGCATCAGAACTTTTTCCTAAAGGTATCAAAGAAACATCTCTAAGGAAAACTATCGATGCAGACTCACTTATTTACTATAGGCAGACTGATAGGTCACCAAACTCGAGGGTTTTTTCATCGAACCTTCGTCATTCTACATCGGAAATCCGGTTGATCCTTGTTTTTTTTATATTCAAAAGACCTGGTTTTCTTTTTCCCGAAGCTGATTATACTAGTTTCTTGTGAACACGAAAAGGCATGGTGATTTGATGGGACATCCCTAGATGAGGTAAGGCAAGATATGCAATTTGAGGGATAAGTTAAATTCTCACGTAACCTTTTTCACGACCCCGCGCATCGATGGACGGTCAAAATTTGAATTCATCGACGAACTACGGAGTAACCTGCACCGCCAACCTGCATTTAATTTAATCCTAAGCACGATGAAGATTCTAAAATAGATTGCACATATTGCATTTTCACTCCCGAATTTAAGACTTGATGCGACAAGGTAAGTATACATTATGTTTAAATTTACAAGTTCATACCCAAACATGCTATTTCATTCGCAAATCACTTATTCCCTTAATCAGACAAAGGAGAAAGAGAAATCATTGAGGAGATTACATCCATCTATTTGAATTTGATTACCATTAAGACCAGGTTAATTTCTTGCAAGAAAGAAGGTAAGAATTGTCTTTATCATTTCTTCATTTTCAATTGTGTCAATGACTCTTGTTGAGGCTAGATGGATGCTCACTATAATACTCTTTTCTTTTCTATAGGAAAATTCCTCCAAGAAATCCAATGACCAGGCACTCACCTAGAACTCCAAAAAAGAAGGAAGTAGAGGTCGGAGAAGGGTCTACATTGGGTGCTGCAAGAGAACTTGATTTTGTCTCAACTATGGAATCACTTATCCACACATCCACCAAAAAGGAATTTTCCCAACCTTCGGTGTTCAGCGACAAAGAGACAAGCACTTGATCCAAGATGGTGCTCCCTCATTGGCGAGACTTGTATAGAAAAATAAGACAAGAGGATTACCCATAGTTCACACCAAACATCAACCCGAATGTCAGAATGTTGTATGATAAAGTGTTCCCGAACATTAGGAGATCATACCAGCACAGGGTGGCTTGTCGGATCCTGGTTCTTCCATGTATCGAGACTTTAGGATGGATAATAGACCACGTCGACATAGTGAAATGAACTATCAACAATGCAGAGGCCGAATGCACTGGTGTTTTCCTTCCAATTGAGGTACAAAAATATTATAAACTCAAGGACCCATAGGAGAGATTAAACATAGATTTCATGGTCAAGTTTTATGAGTATCATGATACCAGCAGGTTACTAGCCTCATGGTGGAAAGAAGAAAAAAAATCCACAAACATAAACATCGGCTGGTACAACATGGTAAATATCAAAGAACCCTACATGTATCTAATGGATTTAATTTGTTGATTATATGGAGAAAAGGACTACTCAAAAATTTTAGAAGCTTGGATGCCCTTGGCTTATACCGTGGTGATTTCCGGTAGTAGTTTCAATTGGGGAGCCATTATCTCCAAGCAACTGAGTATAAATCTCCTACAATACCAGACACCAAAAGAAGGAGAAGTTCCAATCTTCTACATGGCATCCTACTTGTTGAACATAATCTGCGTAAGAAATGTTTTCACAGGTATGAATTTAAGCTGGCATATTTTTGAATTTCATGTACATGTATATTTCAGTATCTTATGGGATAATAGGTAGAAAATATTGTACGCCATGATTTGTGATGGGTTCATAGCCCAGATATACTTCATTATATTTAGAAAGGAATTCCCTAGGCTTTCAGTGGCAGAAAAGAAGATGATAGCTAAAGTTGGCCACTGGTACTTCGAAGAGACAAGCACCTATATTAGGGTGTTTGGAGCTACTGGTGCACCCCACCTACTCCCAGTTCATGTCCCAGATCATATCATATTGGGAGAGGTTTGTGATCATATTATTTTACAAGGATATAATGCTTCCCTGGTAAAGGATAAGAAGAGATCTTTCATTTCCTATGGATTTCATATAGGATTTTCTATGGTCAAATACATTGTGCAAGAGAAACAAGAAGTGTTAAATTAGCTTGAGTATTGATTCCCCACAGGTTTCTTTTGCTAGCATGATCTAAAGGTTTATTTCCCTAGCATGCGCCGCAGGTATCCCGTTATTAGTTGTATGCTCATGATAGTTTTAAAGATGAAATATTTACAGAGGGCACCCAGTACTGGGAGGAGGTCTTCCATAGAAGGGATAACCCCAATATGACCATATTCAAAGCGATGTCTATGGATGAGAAAGTTGAGACAGTAGAGAAGACAGCTCAAGAATCCCTCGAGGTGAGAGAAGAAAATAGAGCAGTAGAAGCAGCAGAGGCACACAAGAGGGGGATGTTGTTACTGGAAGAATCCCAAAGAGATATACAAAGGTAAAAAGAACATACCCCACTTAAACCTTTGATAGAAACATTGAGTATTACCACAGTTGACACAAGCAATCGTAGAGAAGATATGAATGGCTTAGAGACAATTCCACTAGAGCAGACCTCCGACCAACAAAAACCCAACCCTGTGTCACCACAGGAAGGATCGTCGGTGACTAATACAGCTCAAGGGCATATAGCAAGAGAATCAAGTGGGACGGGTGTTCCTATTTTCCTCATAGACTTAATTACCATATATGATGATGAGGAAAGTTCAGAGGTTTCACGCATAAAACGGGTACCAATCACAGAAGGGGAAAAACCAGGAGAAACATTTGCTCCATATTCCAACGCTTTGATGCCAAATCCCCAGAAAAGTGACCATGAGGCTAGGAGCACTCTGGACATTGAATTTCTCGACTATTTGGGAACACATCCTTAGAATGAAATCTCCAAGAATGACTTGGGTGTTGGTGAACCATAAGTAGAAAGGCAGCTTCTAGAAATAGAAATCTCAATGGCCGAACCACAAGATAATGTCGATCCTATGCCTACTTCCCCATCTAGGACCAAGACTCCACCAGCTGACAAGCACCAGCAGGAGGCCAAATCACCAGAACATACAGAAGTTTCCCCTGCTAAGGAACTAAGAGAACCTATTATGGAACATCTCTATACGCTAGGAAACCTAGGAAGTACTTTGTCCTGGGGAGATCAACATATTCATGAACCAATGGATGAAATCGTCGATATACAGGAAATTGCTTATGGCAGGAAAAGGAAAGTTGTAATGAGAATAACTACCAAGAAAAGGATGCTCACGCTTGATAACACACTTCTCATAATCACAGAGGAAACATTGTTTGACACAGAAAATGCTCAGATGATTGAGCTAATCAGAGAAGGTATGGCTATAATCGATGCTAATTTGGAAAAGGCAAAAGGGATTAACAGGAGGTAGCCACCATGAAGAAAGAGTTGGACCATTTGCGACATCAAGCGGAATATTACCATAATTCGACACAGGTAGTGGTACTCATGAAGAGTGATTTCCAAGAAATGTATGCACAATTCACTAGCGAAAGAGATCTCTTCACCGCTCGCATAGTTGATTTCCAAGAAGATACCTTCATGGGGTTGGAAACCTGTAAAGACATGCAATGATCGTATGAAAAGGCACATCAAACCTTAGAAAAGATAGACTACATCAGTGAAGTGCATAAGGGCCAAGATACAAAGGATCATGGCATCCAAGTGTTGATGGATAGCATCATCGCCTGAATAAGGAAGGTAGTTTAACACTAGGTAAGCATGGTCCAGGAACCTCAGCGGAAAATGCAGGAAAGATGGGGAGAGTGTGATAAATATTGGGAGAAAATCAATAGGGAAATGAGGAGCATTGACCTACCAGAGTTTGGTCCATCGGAAGATTTCGTCGATATGCATGACATAGTTAAACAATATCAAGAGAAAGACATGGCATGGGAAGCATAGATTCTTAGATTTCAAGCATGATCCCGAGTCAAGTGAAGAAGTTCATGGAACCCCCAATTAAAGATCTAGCAGTCCTACAATGCTTAATTGTCAAGGTAATAAAGTACAAGGAAGGAGCAATAGAGATAAAAGAGGTCATCTCTGCTTCGATGGATAAACACATGTTTCCTTATGAAAATAAATGTGAAGATCTCTTCATCAAGTGGTCAAATTACGAGAAGAACAATCGACTTCAGTGAAACCACTAGATGAGCAAAAGAGAACAAATAGATAAATCCTCCATGTGGCATTTTCTTAATTTAACACAACTTTAGTAGCTATTTTTGGTTTAGTTAATTTTTGTTATAAATAAGGGCATCGATCTAGGACAAGGGGTTGATGGTTTTGGAGAGAAATATTTTTTATGGAATTTTGTAAGAGAATTATTTATGTGCAGGTTATTTTAATTAAGAAGTTTTGTTTAGAACCAAAGACACTTCTATCATCTAAGGTGTGAATGTGATTGGACCGAGGGGTATTATCTTTGTCTTCGGATTCAATATTTGTTGTTGTATTGCGTAAGAGTTGTTGTTTATTTTATTTAAAGTTATCCGATAATGCCATAATATTTCTTTTATTATAGTTGATGAATATAAATCGGTTGTGTTATGTTGTGATTGATAATAGAATATCGAAAATTACTTTTCTTGCACTAGCTTCTTGTCACGTGTATGTTTTTCTTTTCTGTAATTGTTATCTCAAACATTGTTGAATGTCCACTAATCAAAATGGTATTAATGTTGGTTTGAAGTAGTTTAGATCTTCTTCATCTGCATGCTAAGTTATAGAGGTTATCCTAAAAAAATGTAGCCTTCTCCCAACACACAATTTAACTTCCATTTTCCATTTATATTAAGCTTTATATTTATTTGTTATAAATATTAGAAAAAAAAAAAAAGAGAGAACTACCCATCCTGAGGAAAGGTTTCACAGAAAAGACACATATGTCAATCACGAATAAATCCCATCGATATTTCCAGCCAGATCACGAATCTAGAGAACCTTACCACTCATCAAGCGCTTACGAGTCTAATTGGGCCTCTTAAGTGGGTTTGGTTCCTGTTGTTGAGTTAAAGGGACCTCGGACCCCTCAACAATGAGTTAGCAAGAAATCAGTGAATTTTCAAACTTGAGATCATTATGTATGCATATATTCTAATTGACCTCTCATTCAAAGTGAAACATTTGGTTATAAATGTCAAATTGAGTTCGGACTTCTGGAATTACTATGCCAGCAATTCAACAAGGAGAACACATTGTGGGTACCACCAAACAAATCCAAAAAATAGAGTATGATTTTATGTGTTTTGGGTATTGTTGTAGGAAGTTGAATCAATAGCTAAATCTATAAAAGAAAGTTGTAGTTTGTTAAGATCTCAAATAGAAGAATCAATGCCTTAATGTGTTTTGACATGGGCATTCTAAGGTCGTTCATGGGCATGCCTTAATTTGTTTTGACATGGGCATGCCTTAATTTCATCGAAGAAGTTTGTTATGCATGTGCAAGAACACTTGCAAGGACTTTGAAAAAAACCATGCAAGTTGCATGAGTGTCATTGAGGGAATTCCTTGCAATTGTATGAAAACCCACTTTTATATATTTTTCCAAACTCTTTTGAAGTGATGTAAAGTAACCATGAGGTATCCTTGGGGTGTGTTATTGTACACTAATGATGTTTTTAGAAGATCACATGAATGTCACTTGTGAGAAAAATTAAGGTGATAATAGTTGTCCCATGATGTGTGAGTTTAGGAGATACTATATAGCCAAAATACGTCGCCATTTTTCATCCTACATGCTTGTAACCTATGAAAAAATTCTTAGAGAGAGAATTATGACCAAGAAGTAAGGATTTCCCATGGAGAAGTGATGAGGCCCACTTGAAAATAACCAAACATCCCTATGAAAATGATCTCTTATACAAACAAAATGAGTATTTTACCTGCTCTTGAAATTATCAAAATACATTACAATAGCAGACATGTGTTCTTTGAGCTCATGTTTGAACATGATGAACTTGTCTAAAATAAATTCAATAATGTTGTGGTTGGAGAATCTTGTGAATTTGAAATATGCATCACCCTCAGGAATGTTGGTAATAGTAAAGGACTACTCTTGTGAGAGGAGGCCCTCGAACCTACAATGAACATATGTGACAAGCTCTTGCACTTGAAGGCAGTAATAGCTATGCATGCACATGGGTATTCAAATGGAACTAGAATCTGCAACTATCATAATGTATGACCCATCTTGATGTGATGATGATCTAACATCAAACATCGGGGAGGCTAGTGGAATGAGAGATAAATTATGAATTTCTCTATCCCATTTGGGGTTCACCATTAGTAATAAGAATGGGAATCGATATACAAAAACATTCTTGTAAAACATGAGTTGGTGTCGATAGGAATGAAGATGTGAAAGAAAAGGATATAATTTCCCTCAGTGAGATCAACCAAGAATAATCCAGGTACCAAACTATAATGGGGGTGTATTTTGATAATTATGGACAAGGTATCCAATGAGGACGAGACTCAAGACCTCCTTTGGGTGGATCATAAATGATGACTAATAATGGATATGGTCAAAAAACAACTCGACATAATATGATCCAATGTCAGGGGGACAATTAGATATGTTAAGTATATGTCCACCTGGCATTGGGGATAAGTGGATGAAAATAGATAGATAGTTGATGAAGAAAACTCTAGGACTCACAATGATGGGTA